>JAQPPZ010004581.1:0-162712 GCA_028583015.1 Wollemia nobilis | reverse complement strand
ATTAGTCTGAACTGATTTATTCATGATAATTTATTACAATATATAGCTTGGGAATGTAACTGAAGAATCTCCCAAGTTAGTAAAAGACAGAAAGAATCTTTCAAGTGGGTAAAGAAAACAAATATATGAGAATCAAATGTTCTCAACATCACACCAAACCACCTAAATATTACCTATTATAGCTGGAGATATTCATAGGGAATATTGTCTCATGAAAATAGAAAAACACACTAATAATAGAAATCAATCAAGCTCCAACATACTCCCCCTTGAAGTTGAGGGGACTGACAAGGAAGTTCCTCAGCTTCAAAAATTGAGCTTTGATAACTCCCTTTGTGAACAAATCTGCAATGTTGTCTTCAGTGTTGCAATTTTGTAATTCAATCACCTTCTCTTCGACCATGTCTCGGATGAAGTGATAGTTCATATCAAAATACTTCGACCTGCTGTGATGAACTGGATTATATGCTAGCTGAATAGCACTCATGTTATCACAATACAATGTAGTAGGACCATATTATTGTTCTCCAATTTCTTCAAGGACATTCCTCAACCACAATGCTTGAGCACTGGCACTTGTGATTGAAATGTATTCTGCTTCAGTGGAAGAGAGTGCAATTGTAGTTTGTTTCTTTAAGCTCCATGTGATTAAAGTAGACCCAAGACTGAAACAATTACCTGATGTAGACTTCTTGTCATCTATATTACTCCCCCAATCTGAATCACTAAAACCAAACAATTTTACATCTTTGTTTTTACAATATTGGATGCCAAAATCCATTGTACCTTTTACATATCTCAATATTATTTTTACATCTTTCATGTGTAATTTAGATGCCAAAATCACTCATATACCTTGATACAAGTGATACAACACATGCAATGTCTCGTCTAGTGTTGGTGAGAAATATCAAACTCCCAACCATACTTCTATATGTGGTCACATCAACTTTTTCAGTTCCATCATCCTTACTCAACAACTCACCATGAGCTATTGGTGTTGCAATAGGTTTACAATTTTCCATCCCAAATTTTTTTAACATATCTTGGCATATTTGTTTTGAGAAATGAAAATTTCACTATCACTTTGGTACACCTCCATACCAAGAAAATAGTGCATCAAGCCTAGATCTTTCATCTCAAATTCATGCATGATGGCATTCTTGAAGTCATCATTTAACTTAGGATTACTACCTAATTAAATCAAGTCATCCACATATAAACAAACAAGGAGAATGTCATTATCTTGTTTCTTATAATATAAGGTTGGCTCACTCTTGCTTCTCACAAAACTATATTGATGAAAGTACCCATCAATTCTTGAATACCAAGCTCTTGGAGCTTGTTTAAGACCATACAAGGCCTTCTTCAACCTATACACAAGATTCTCATTACCTTGAACTACAAATCCTTGAGGTTGTTGCACATAAACCTCCTCATCCAAGAATCCATTCAAAAAAACACTTTTTACATCCACGTGATGTACATTCTAGCTTTTATAAGCAACGATAGAAATAATCATCCTCACTATTTCTTGTCTTGCAACTGGAGTAAAAGTCTCCTCATAATCAATGCCATACCTTTGTGTGACTCCTTGGCGACAAGTCTTGCTTTGTATCTCTCCACACTTCCATCAGAATTATACTTTTTTTTGTAGACTCATTTAGAGCCCACAACTTTCTTGCCTTATGGAAGCTCAACTAGCTCCCAAGTATCATTCTTCTTGATGGAGTTAATTTCTTCTTTCATTGCCTTCATCCATACATCATTAGTGCATGCTTTTTCATAACAATATGGTTCTAAATAAACAAGAGACATTAAGGCATAATTCACAACATCACCTTTGGGCTTACCATCATTTTCATCACCATACATATGCAAGTTTTCAAGTCTTTTCACCACTTGATCTACCTCTTGTGCTTGACTTATTGTAACTCTTCTTTGAAAATTTGTATCTAACATTTGAGAGGATGGATGGTTTTGTTGGAGATTTTTATTTTTAAACACATTACTTGGAGAATTTTCACTCAATAGTGTGAAATCTTCATTTGTTTGAATAGTACTTCTTCGATAAATGTCACTTAAGATTTTAACCTTCCTTTGTGGACTTGAAATTGCACTTGAAACTGAAGAACTAGATGAGGGGCTACTTGGTGGAGAACTAGATGAAGGGCTTCTTTTTGGAGAGCTAGATGAGAGGCTGCTTGGTGGATTAGTAGCACTTGGAACTAAAACATTAGTGGGCTGCTCATCATCATCAATAATACCACCAGTCAACATATTTTGACTTCTCAATATGGCCTTTTTGATGACCATAAACTCCTCATTCATCAAAAATCACATCTTGATACACGACAACCTTGTGTGTCTTTGGATTAAAGAGCCTATATGCTTTGGTATTTTCACAATACCCAAGGAATATGCATGCTTCACTTTTGGGATCTAACTTCTTCCTTTTTTCATTAGGAACATGTGCATAAGCCAAGCAACCAAAAAATTTGAAATGACTTATAGTTGGTTTCCTTCCATACCATACCTCATATGGAGTGATGCCATCCAAGCTAGAAGTATGACTCCTATTCAAAATATAAATGGAAGTCCTTATCACATCAGCCCAATACATATTAGTTAACATATTTGTTTGTAGCATGCTTCTTGCAATTTTTACCAATGTTCTATTCCACTCTCAGCCACACCATTTTGTTGTGGTGTGTAAGCAGCTGTGAGTTACCGTCTAACACCACAATATTTACAAAATTGAAGAAATTCATTTGAACAAAATTCTCCTCCCCTATCAGTCCTTAAACATTTTACATAGTGCCCACTTTGATTTTCAACATGATTTTTAAAACCCTTAAAACAATAAAATACCTCATCCTTTGTCTTCAAAAGATAAACCTAACACATTCTTGAAAAATCATCTATGAAGGTGAGAAATTATGAATTATTACCAATACTTTGAGTCTACATTGGCCCACAAATATCATAATGCACCAATTGAAGGGGATAAGCGGCTCTCCATGCTTTGCATTTTGGAAAATTCATCATTGAGTGCTTGCCCAAAGCACATCCTTCACACACACATTTTTGATCATCAATTTTAGGTATCCCATATACCATCTCTTGAGAAACCATTTTCCTCAAACTAGGAAAATTTACATGGCCAAATAATAAGTGCCACAACCAACTTTTGCTATCAATGGTTGCACATGCAAAATCATTCTTTTCTTCTCCAAATTTTAGAGGAAACAATCTATTCTTGGTCATGGGAATGGTAGTGATGTGCCTATGCCCATGATTTTTATCAAAAATCTCACACTTATTGTTTTCAAACACAAGCTTAAAATTATTTTCCATGATTTGCCCAACACTCAAGTAATTATGTTTTAAATTTGGAGTGTAATAAATATCAGTTAGTTTCTTCTTACCTTCATTAGTGTGTACTTACATGGTTCCTTTACCTTCAACTTGCAATGCTTTGTCATCTCCAAGCTTTATCTTGGACTTGTAGGAATTTTTAATTGTAGATAGCAAATCTTCCTTGTCGGTCATGTGATTGGAACATCTGGTATCAAGAATCCATGTCTCATTCATATTTTGATCAGATTTACCATATGGTAAAAATAAAATTGTTGATTCCTCATCCTCACCATAGTGTGCATTATTGCTTCTTCCTCCATGTGATGCTTTCAATCTACAATATTTTTCAAAGTGCCCATACTTGTTACAATAGTAACATTGCTTGTTACTTCTTCCTTGATATCTACTTCTTCCTCTTTCGTGAGAGCCACCTCTCCCTCTTTCTTGGAAGACATCTCTTCCTCTTTCTTGGAATCCACCTCTTCCTCCTATTAGAGAAAAACTACCTCTACCTCTTGAAGAATATCTACCTCTTCCTCGCCATTGGCCTCTTCCTTGGCCTCTTTCTCTTGAACTAGATTCACCTTCTTTGGATTAAAATACTTTTTCTTCCATTCCCCCAAAATTTGGAGTTGAAGAAAATCTCTCATCATGGGACATTAAGGAACCCATGAGCTGATCATATGTGATAGTAGTCAAGTCCTTACTCTCCTCAATTACAATGGATACTTGATTCCATTTCGGTAAAATTATCCTCAACACTTTCTTTATAATGACTTCATTATTCACTTCTTCACCAAGAGTCTTCATTTTGTCAACACATGTTTTGGATCTCATGCAATAGTCTCCAACATTTTCATTTTCCTTCATCCTGAGATTTTCAAACTCCATTTTTAGAGTTTGCAATCTCACTTTCTTGACTTGAGTGTTGCCTTCATAGCTCTCTTTTAGAGCTTGCCATGCATCTTTTGTTGATGCACAACTTGCAATTCTTAGGAAAATGCTCTCATCCAAGGTTGTTTATAAGTAGAATATTGTAAGACTAATCTTCTTTTGTGCCTCTCTTATTGCTTGTCTATCAATAGCTGGAATAGTACTCCAATCGGTTGGCTCTGTGTAGCCATCCTCCACAATCTCCCAAGCACATTTTCTAATGAGCAAGTGCTTCATATTGATTGACTAGTAGTCATAGTTGTCTCCTCTAAATTCTGGGATTGGGACATTAATTTTGCCATTTACCATTTTTACAAATTAATGGTTCAGCTCCTTCCTTACTCATTGGTGGACTTTCAATCCTAATGATTGTTCTTCAAATGCATCAGACAATACTGAATTCCAATGATCATAGAAGCACGTGCTAATATGCACATCAATTTTTTTTTTTTTTTGAAAACACAATAATTACTTCCACTATGTTCTAAAGTTGATGTTACCAAGTGTTACAAATTCCAAAAATAATATCCATATCTACTAAATCAATACTTGATGCTTAAACTAATGTAAAAAAGAACATCAATTTTTTTTTTTTTTTCCTTTTTTTTCTTAACAAAAAGTTAGGTTTAATTTAATGTAACTCAGACATATATAGTTTTACAGGGAAGCCAATTGGTATACATAAATAATACTATATCCCTCAAAAATAAATTTAGAGAAATAGGAGAATCATGACTATTTTGTGCTAATGCTTTCTATGCTGATCAGATACAGATCCATCTTGAACTTGAGCACTAACATTACAATAAAAGTTATGTGTTGATGTGCATCCAGATATTCCATTATATCACTAACTCCTAACCTCAAAAAATACCTAGTAACCCTCTTCCGTTGAATTTTACTGTGAGGAGGTATGTGAATGAAGGAGCTCACATATTCATCATCTTCCTCTCTGTCCGCTGGTCTGATATACACGTCAAACCACAAAGGCCTGTATTTTTTGACTTTGGAAGAGGAGGAGGCACCATTGCCAACCTGGAGCACAAAAAAAAATTCTTAAAAAAAAATTAGCAAGGTTTCCCTCAAACTTAAATCTGATACCACATGTGAGTCAAAATTAGTTTGAATTGACTTATTCATGATAATTCATTACAATATATAGCTTGGGAATGTAACTGAAGAATCTCCAAGTTAGTAAAAGACATAATGAATCTTCCAAGTGGGTAAAGAAAACAAATATATGAGAATCAAATTTTCTCAACATCACACCAAACCACCTAAATATTAACTATTATAGCTAGAGATATTCACAGGGAATATTGCCTCATGAAAATAGAAAAACACACTAATAATAGAAATCAATAAATATCCAACAATAAGACCATCGACTCTCAAATTAAAATAGTTTAAACGAAGGGTCCGAGGTGTAGACTAATTGGTTCATCCAAACCCCATAAGGGGGGCGGAGGTCCAAGGTTCAAATCTCGAGCCTCGTCGGACTGAATGCTTGTCCCTTTCTTGGTGCTTTTAGCGGCGTAAAAGGTTTAAAATAATTGTGGCATGGTGGTTATAGGGGGGACTGCATGAAGATCTATGTGGCGGCTTCTGACAGCCTACCCGGATTAGTGGCTGCTACCGATTCCACCATGTAAATTCAAAAAAAATAAAAAATAAATAAAAATAACAATAAGACCATCGACGCACGAGGGGTAAAAGTCGATATTAGCAATGGGCCTTGCATTCGTTTAAATATGTACATAACGTTATCATTCACGGGATAAAAAACCATGACTGTAAGCCATGTAAGAAGGGCAACCTTCTACTCTTACAACTGATGCATGTGGAGACTATTGATACGCAGGATGAAAATGCTATTTCTATTGTCGATTCCAGAAACATATGGATTGATCGTAATACACTCTCCAATTGTGTCGATGGTCTTGTAGAGGTGATATTGGCTTCCACTATGGTTACCATTTCCAACAACCGTTTCTCTTATCATGACAAAGTTTATCAGTATAAGCGAACAAGTTACCTAGTGTTTTTATGCAGCTGATAAAAACATTAAGGTCATAGTGGCGTTCAACCACTTTAGACCTGGCCTGATTCAACTTATGCCAAGGTAACCATTCCAATTTCTAACCAAAAGCAACTGCAATTGTAAATGTAAACCAAATAAACAACGCATTAAGTCCCATCAGTAAACTCAACTAGAAACTAAATGTGTGGTTGTCAAGTACAAGTGCAGACATGGATATGTGCATGTGGTGAATAACAAGTATGAGCCTTGGGGAATATATTCAATTGGAGGGAGCGCCCACCCCATCATCAGTAGAGAAGGCAATCGGTTCGTGGTTCCAAATGAATAGTCCAAAAAGTAGGTGACATGGCACGAAGGAAAAGGCAAGACATGGTTGTGGAAATTCGTAAGGGACATATTCTTGAACGGAGCATAGTTCCTACCCTACGAAAGAGGAATAGCTCTGCCCATGTATAATACTCAGCAAAGTTTTAATTTGCTAGAGGAGAATTAGGGTCAATACTCACAAACACTGCAGGAGCTCTTACCGGCACTCCCTCTAGGCCATGCTTGTAATATTGTTGACTAAACTTTTCTTCCAAGAGAACATTGTATATTGCATTTATGGCATCCATCGTGGTTATAATTATATGTGTTATTATAGTAAAGACATCCTAGAATCAATATATATCCATGTAGATGTTAAAGTCATGTATCTAACCATGAATCAAGTGATTATTAACTAGTAAGTGTACGATATTTTGACTCATTTAGCTAGAGGGATAGTACTATTTTAAAGATTCAAATAATAGATTTTATAAAACTATCTTTGCATAGGGTGATCTCTTGGCCTCACCATAATCTTATGATCATAAATATCTAAGGGAAAATTTAGACCTTTATCTTGGAATATGACCATAGTTTAAAAGGCTTCAACAATGTTATGATCTAAATGTGATCTAGTATTCTTAGAATCTTTTGGGATTCCAAAAATATAGGAATCATATGAAATATTAGGTTTAACATCTAAAAGAAAAAAGAAATATTAACAAGGGCAATTTTAATGCATTCTATGTCATCTTTATTTATGTCTAAAAAGTATGAAATATATATAATTAAATCCTTGAATCTTGTAATATAGTCATCAATGTTATCAAATTGGGTTAGCTTGAGAGAAGAAAGCTCCAATTCCAAGTGACTTATTTAACCTTTCCAAAAAGTTCATATATTTTTAGCCTTTCCTTGATAGGGCCACTCTCTTATTTTGCATAAAAAAAAAACAATTTTGGTTCAACTAGTGAGGAAAAGAAACATAGGGTCTCTTCTACATCTTGATGTCAAGTTTCATCACCAAGAACACTACTTTATCCTACTAAAATATGTACCATAAATTCTTACTTTCAAGCAAACTGGTCATATGAGTTGACAATATACTATAATTTCCTCCATTAATATGAGTAAATAGGGATTTGTGGTTTATTCTTTACCATAGTCCATAATGCTTAAATATAAATCAAGAGAATGAGATCAATGTGTGGGTTATGAGAACATTATATTTTGATGTCATAAATATTACGACAACAAAGACATACCAAGAAGTTACAAAGTAAAAATAATGTAGAGAGATATGGAAAATTGCATACATTAGAGAAACTTCAAAATGTAACACGAAGATCATATGATAGTAGAATCTAGGTAAAATCAAGAATTTTATACTTCGAACAAAATTTCTAAAAACCTCTCTACATCATCAAATGACAAAGACCATTACAATTTACTCAAATCAACCACTAAAAGAAACAAAATGGCTTGAGGGATGAAAAAGTACAATGTGCAATTTAAAATTCAAAAGAAGTTGGAAGTGTGAAGGAATATGGGAAGACCAAATTTTAAATAAAATAAGGTGAAGCAATTCAAGGTTAATCTAGGTAAGTTTTCTTCATTTTTCTCGTGTAGAATAAAATCCTCCACTTATAATTAAAATAAAGTATATTTGCTGAACTCTAGGGATTCAAGAGTAACATAATAAATAAATGCATATGGATGATATCCATGGAATTTTAGGTATTTTAGGGAAGCATAAAAAAGTAATTATAATAGAATATCATCCCTAAAATTTATGCCTTCAAGACTAACATACATAATACAATATTTATGAGGCTATTATTTCCACTTTTGATTCTTTAAGGCACAAAAATTAGAAAATAAGTCTCATTAAGTATAATATAGAAAAATAGAATACATTGATAAAGATGATAGTATTGGTGGGAATGCATAAAATAGAGGAAGGCCATCAAAGCATGAAAAAAGAGAGGAAAAAAGAACCCAAAGAAATATTGATCTGGGAAGAAAAATAAAAATATCGTAGGTGTTAACACGAATGTGGATTAAGTCTATTAATAAAATTATAAAACGATCATGAAAATTGTATCATGGAATATTAAGGGTATGAATAAGACCCCTACAAAAAGAGTTATTTATGAATTCATATTTTGTTACATCCCTAGGTTTATTTTAATACAAGAATCAAAATTAAATAGTGAAGAATATAAGGATTGTTGGAAATTGATATCGAATAAGAAAATATAAAACCAAAGTTCTCCCACAAATTTGAAGAATCCTGAAAGTTTCTATAGACCTTTAAGAGTCACTATGATATTTGGACTTCCAAAATTTGAAATGAAGGGTTGTAACACCATTTTATCTCATACAAATCTACAATATTGTAAAATAGCGATAGAATATTGGGAGAAATATTTGTAATAGGGTTGTAACATCATATATTTCTTGCTACATTTTTGCAACACTCTTTTGCTCTTCATTTTTTTATCAAATACTTTATTTGCTACTAGAGTTTCATTGGTTCTTAGGTTTGAATGAACTTGGGTTTATGGTGAGTTTTTCATCAAGTTCTTGGACAAGTTCATTGAAGAAAATCTTCATTTATTGTTGCTTGAGTCTAATAGCCAACTTCAATAATTCATTACCCATTCCAAAATTTAATGGATGAGATTAATATTATTGGATCATAAATATGAGAACATTTTTAATCAAAAAATATCTTTGAGAGGTAGTGGATAGTGGTTATGAAGAACCACCTGACTGAAAAATATTACAAGAAAATGATAGGACACCAAAAAGAGAAACAAAGAAGAAGAATTCATTAACCCTTTACCATATTTAGTCTACTATTGATAAGAGTTTATTTCCTTATATTATTGATGCTACATTAACTAAGGAGGCTTGGAAGTCTCTTAAAGAGGTATACCAAGGAAATGACCAAGTGATAAAAGTAAAGTTGTAGACCATGGAGAAAATATTTAGGAATTTAGAGATGAAAGAGGTAAAAATATGGTTTATTATTGTATTAGAGTTAAGTATATGGTGAACAAGATGGCCACCTTTGGAGAGATCATTAATAAATAGGTATTTGTGAATAAGGTATTGATATATTTATCCCTAAATTGAATCATGTTACGATAATTATTTAGGAGATTAAAGATTTGTCTACACTTGAATTTGATTGTATAGTTGGTTATATTATGTCACATGAGGAATGACTAAGAGAAAATAGTAAATAAAATGAAGATAATGCTTTTAATTCTATATTAAAAAAATTTTAGAATGATGAAGTTGGTCCAAGCATAATAAAACATGCACATGGAAGAGAAATAAATAGAAATTACTCAAAAGGTAGAGGAGGAAGAGGAAGATGATATGTTGCTACCAGAAGAGGACATGCAAGGATTGATAAAAAATATTTGAATGTTGGAATTATCATAAAATAGGCCATATTCCATGATATTGTAGTGTATACATAAAAAAACAACACCATTGCAATAAAAATAACACAATTTATTAAATTCAGGAAAATCCCTTTTGATACACTTTGACCTGTTCAGGGTGCATTTTACAAAGAGATGTGCCAAAGGGGAATCCCTTTTATAGATCAAATATGGTGTCTTCGTCTCTTCATGCTACAACAATGTGAGAGGTGGGTTTGTCGTGACCACCATGATGAGCTTTGAGCTTGTTGAATCTAGAACCTGTAATCTGCACACATGTAAATAAACAAGGGTTTAGTAGCACCTGTCACAATGAATATGATAAATATAAATGTAAAATGACTAATGTAAATGAATATGAATAGAAGAAAACAAACAATGAGTATGGCTTCCACAACATAATCCAGGTAGCATAACATTAGCATTTTTTTCTAAATTATGGGTTCAAGGAACCAGTGGTTCGAGAATTTGATACTCGAGTTATTTTTTATTATTACCAAATTGTGTTTGGTTGTTTTTCACTTTTGACCCAACGGAAGGGGTTGAAGGATAACCTTGTGCAAATTTGTTTTGAATACAATCAATCTCAAAGATCGAGGGACATAGTTTATGTAATGCCATAGTGATTTGAAATGTTTGTTTGAATGAGTGTCCTTATGGTGAGCTACCCATCCTACCGGATTGCATGGATTTCTAGTCGCTGCAACCGCTAGGTATATAGGGTAATCCACTAGATACATGATTCACTAAATTATGTGATGATAATGATGATGATGTTTGTGAAAATGAATGATTTGATGTGTACAAATATTGAAAATCAAGATCAAGTTGGATGCCCCAATTTTAGGGTGGACTTGTATTGTCATAAATTTACCTTTTGGTTTGATTGGCATGCAAGATGATGAAGTAAAGGAACCAATCACCCAAGGAGATCAGTTTCCTAGTGACTGTTTGCAATTCCTTAATGTAAAATTATGAGGTATAAGTTTTCCATATTTTGTAACCCCATGGAGTAGGCGTCAATGACAACCTTGGACAAATCTGCTTGAACATAAGTCACTCAAAAAATTGAAGGATCAACATGATTTGATTTCAAATATGATGATGTGGAATGATTTTGAATAAGTGTCCTTATGGTAATTTATTCATCCTACCGGATTGCATGGACAACCAATCGCTGCAACCGCTAGGTGTCTAGATTAAATCACAAGGTCCAAGGTTCACTTGAGATGATGATGATGTGAGATGATTATTTGGAGGTTTTTGCAATGTTTTTGTAGCCATTTGCATTTAAAGGGGAGTTGTGTAATATGGTCACAAATAAAATTCAACTTGTGTTACCCCAATCATGGAAATGATGCTCATTTTAATAAGTGTAATTTGCATGATTGAGTGTTTTGAGTGTTGACTTTGATTATGTAACTATATTTGTTGATTTTATCTTCCTATTCAAGTGATTATTCAATGGAGAAGATATGAAATGATGTAAACGATGAAACAATTGATAATGGTTGGAATGAAATAAATGTTTTTATTTTTGTTTCAACTATGATTTTGACCTTTGTTGATAATTGTGCACTTCTATCCCTTGGAGCAGTCCAGTCGTATGGCTTTCTTAGGGAATTAAGATGATAAAAATTCAGTTTTTGAATGATGTGAATCACTTTTCAAGGGCCTTATGGTAATTTATCCATCCTACCGGATTGCATGGATTGCTAGTCACTGCAACCACTAAGTATTTAAGATAAGTTACTATATACGAGGATCACTTGAGGCTAAGTGGAAGAAGGATATGTACATCTCTATCCCTTGGAGCAGTCTAGCCTTATGGCTTTCTTAGGGAGTTGTGATGAGACCACTTCTATTCTTTCAAGATCCTGTTGAATTTTTTTTTGTCCAAATGAATTGAGATATCTTTGGATTTTTTTTTGGAGAATGCATGATTATTTTGTGTTTTTGTATGACAAAAAGATGCATAGAAATGTTTTTTTGGTGTTTTATGTTTTATATGACAAAATATTCATGGCAATGTTTTTTTTTTTTTTTAATGGTTTTGTAAGACAAAATATGTATGGAAATATTTTTGTTTTTTGATGTTTTTGAAATGGAAAGAAAGCACAAGATGTTTTTTTTTTTTTTCCAAAGGAATTTGAGTACCTTTGGAGCATTTTGGATTGATTTGACCAAAGGATTTCTTTGGAGCTTTATTTTATTATTTGAAATGTTAATTTTTAATGTGATTGTTGGGGTAGGTGTGAGACCTTGAGTCCTCCCAAGTTTTTTGATTTATTTTTTGATGTTATTTATGGGGAAGGTGTGAGACCTTGAGCTCCCCAAGTTGTTTTGTTATTGTTTTGCAAATGTGTAATGATTGATTGTTCAAATCATTTTTTTTTTTTTTTGTATACATGTTATGAAATAAATATGTTATGAATGAATGCAAATGAATGAAGGATGTTGCTTTATTAATCATTGTTCAAAGAGTTTTTGAATCATTTGAATGAATTGTGTTGCTTTATTGATTGTTGTTCAAAGTGATTTTGAACCATTTGAATGAATGGTATTTTTATTGATTGTTTTTCAAAGATATTTTGAACCATTTGAATGAATGGTGTTGCTTTATTGATTGTTTTTCAAAGATATTTTGAACCATTTGAATGAATGGTATTTTTATTGATCATTGTTCAAAGATTTTTTGAACCATTTGAATGAATGGTGTTGCTTTATTGATCATTGTTCAAAGAGATTTTTGAATCATTTGAATGAATGGTGTTGCTTTATTGATTTTTGTTCAAATAGATTTTGAACCATTTGAATGCATGGCATTGCTTTATTGATTGTGGTCAAAGATATTTTGAACCATTTGAATGCATGGTGTTGCTTTATTGATCATTTTTCAAAGATATTTTGAACCATTTGAATGAATAGTATTTTTATTGATCATTTTTTTAAAGAGGTTTTTGAACTTTAATTAGCAAACTTTATCTTTATTGCTTAATCAGGGGCACCAATATGATACTACTAGTATGACCACTTGGATGAAATGGATTATGATATTTATGACTATGCGATGGTGGTATGGAATGGAGGTTTGCTTATGACTTTATTGTTCTTAGGGATAAAGGACCTAGAGTTGTTTTGCAAAAACTCAAACATCCTAGTGTGTCTAACAAAATCAGTAAAACTACCAAATTCTTCTAGGACCAAGTGTGTATAGTGAATTAATTTACCGAATCAAGAGCATGGTCATGACCAAAGACAATAAAGAACCAATGTGTGTGCAATTGAGTTCATTAACTCATCTTGAGTAAATTAGGTAAACCCATTTTGGATAAAATCCGAGAAGCTAGCTTGTTCGTATGTGTGATCAAAGGTCTCTTTAAAAGATATGTGTCGCCTCGCATGAGCGTACTCCACTACCAGTAAAGCGTCTATAGCCCCAATGGAGGCTAACTCCATAGTCCATGATTTTTATTTTTTATTTCTTGAATTTTGGGGATGACTACTTAACCGTCTGATTGGAAATATAGTACGATCCTTACAACCCAATTAATTAGTGGTGTGTGATGTAAAGGAATTAGAGCTTTGGGGAATTGGATTCTCAACCTAAGTGTGATGAGAATTGTACCCTATTCTTGCTACTCTATTTTTTATTTTATTTGAAGCACCTGTGATAGTAGTGAAAACCATTGTTGTCATGGACTATGTTGCATAATGGGACAAGCAAGGATGACCCTTTTTACCTCAAGGTTCCCACAAAGTATGGTGTTATCCCTATTTGACACAAGATGTTTTTAATTTTTGAAATTGTGTTTGGTTCTGAATGTTTTTGAGATCAATTTCCAATACTCAAGATTTTCTTAGTGTATATATGTGCAATGGTCCGAAAAGAATTTGACATATTTTTTGGAGTTTTCTTGAGACACTAGCAGTGGCTGAGTGATTGAAAATATTAGGATTATGCTTAGGAAGCAATGTATTATTATGAGTGATGGGTTTGGTGATGTTTGATATGAGGTGCCCCTGATTAAGGCAACAAGACATAGTTCACTATCAATTATATATATATATTATTTATTTTAATGAATACAAATGGTATGAATGTGCAAATTCTATGAAAGTTGGAATGTGTGAATGCAATGGAATATGGATTTTGAAAGTGATTTATTAAAAATGTAATGTGTATGAAAATGTTTTTGTGTTTTATATTTATTGTTTTTTTTTTTTTTTTTTTGAGATGAAATATGACCAAAGGGGTTTGGTTCCTTTGGAGCTTTTGAATTTCATGTGACCAAAGGAGTGTTGGTTATCTTGGAGCCTTTTGAATGAAAATTGACCAAAGGAGTGCCTCCCTTGGAGCATTTTGAAATGAGATTTTACCAAAGGGGTTAGGTTCCTTTGGGGCCTTTTGAATTGATTTGACCAAAGGGGTGCCCCCTTTGGAGTTTGTTTTTGATTGATTTGACCAAAGGGGTGTCCCATTTGGAGCCTTTTTTATTTATTTGACCAAAGGGGTGTCCCATTTGGAGCATTTTGAATTGATTTGACCAAAGGGGTGTCTCCCCTTAGAGCATTTTTATTTGAATTGACCAAAGGGGTTTTGTCCTTTGGAGCCTTTTGATATGATTTGACCAAAGGGGTGTCCCCTTTGGAGCCTTTTTTATTTATTTGACCAAAGGGGTGTCCCCTTTAGAGGGTTTTGAATTGAGTTGACCAAAGGGATTTTGTTCCTTTGGATCCTTTTTATTTGAATTGACCAAGGGGGTTTTATTCCTTTGGATCGTTTTGATTTGATTTTGACCAAAGAGGTGTCCCTTTTGGAGCATTTTGAATTGATTTGACCAAAGGAGTGTCCCCTTTAGAGTGTTTTGAATTGATTTGACCAAAGGGGTTTTGTCTTTGGATTTTTTTCTTTTATTGATTTGACCAAAGGGGTGTCCCCTTTGGAGCATTTTTTATTTATTTGACCAAAGGGGTGTCCTCTTTGGAGCATTTTGAATTGATTTGACCAAAGGGGTGTCTCCCCTTGGAGCATTTTGATTTGAATTGACCAAAGGGGTTTTGTCCTTTGGAGCCTTTTGATATGATTTGACCAAAGGGGTGTCTCCTTTGGAGCCTTTTTGATTGATTTGACCAAAGGGGTGTCCCCTTTAGAGCGTTTTGAATTGATTTGACCAAAGGAGTTTTGTTCCTTTGGAGCCTTTTGATTTGAATTGACCAAAGGGGTTTTATTCCTTTGGAGCATTTTGATTTGATTTTGACCAAAGAGGTGTCCCTTTTGGAGCATTTTGAATTGATTTGACCAAAGGGGTGTCCCATTTGGAGCCTTTTTTATTTATTTTACCAAAGGGCTATCCCCTTTGGAGCATTTGAAATTGATTTGACCAAAGGGGTGTCTCCCCTTGGAGCATTTTGATTTGAATTGACCAAAGGGGTTTTGTCCTTTGGAGCATTTTGATATGATTTGACCAAAGGGGTGTCCCCTTTGGAGCCTTTTTGATTGATTTGACCAAAGGGGTGTCCCCTTTAGAGCGTTTTGAATTGATTTGACCAAAGGGGTTTTTTTCCTTTGGATCCTTTTGATTTAAATTGACCAAAGGGGTTTTATTCCTTTGGATCATTTTGATTTGATTTTGACCAAAGAGGTGTCCCTTTTGGAGCATTTTGAATGTTGCTACTAGAAGAGGACATGCAAGGATTGATAAAAAAGAGTTGAATGTTGGAATTATCATAAAATAGGCCATATTCCATGATATTGTAGAGTCAAGACCATAAATGGATATAGAAGAATTCACTATGTATGTGAGAATAAATCTATAGAATGTAATTTGCTTTTGACTAATGATATGGCAAAAAAACTAGCCAAGAAGTTTGGTATATAGATTTTAGTTGTTCTAACCACATGACTAGAAATAAAGAGTTATATACTGATGTGAATGGGAATTTAAAGATCAATATCATTCTTAGGAATATTAGTCCTGTGTAAAAGGTACCATGAATTTTGGAACTAAAGAAGGTACGAAGAAAAATCTTAATATTTACTATACTTCCAATTTGAAGAATAATTTCTTGAGTGTTGAACAACTTGTATAAGAAAATATAAAGTTTTTTTTTATAACAATTAATGTGTCATTAATGATAAGAATAATAGGAACCGTATGGTCACCATTATTCCTATGACAAATAATTGGATGTTTTCTTTGAAATTTAGAGGAATAGGAACTATGCACATGGTACTTGAAGATAAGAATTGGCTTTGGCATATCAAATTTGGACGCTTGAATTTTAAAATTCTAGAATTTTTATCTTCAAAATATATGGTAAATGGAATACCTAAGGTTGGAGAGAATAAGGGTGTGTTTAGAGAATGTGTAATTGGAAAGCATGCAAGGAAGCAATTTCCAAAAGTAAAAGCATGGTGGTCCTCATACCCACTCCAACTTGTACATTGTGATATTTGTGGATCTATGCAAACACAAAGTTTTATTAAGTCTTCATATTTTCTCATATTCATTGATTACTTTTCAAGGAATTTTTGGGTGTATTTTTTTAAATATAAGGATCAAGCTTTTGGTATATTCAGGTTTTATAAGCTTGGTTGAGAATGAAAGTGGATTGACCATGGAGGAGAATATTTTTCAAGTGATTTAAATGATTTTTGCAAACAATATGGCATCAATAGGTAGCTCACTACAACCTATACACTATAAAAAAATGGGGTAGCTGAGAGAAAAATTAGAACCATTGTAGAAATGGCAAGAAGCATATTGAATACAAAAGGCTTGAATAATTCTTATTTTTCTTATGTAGTTGATACAACATTGTATATTATCAATAGATTATTCAAAAGAGAACTACACAAGAAGACTCCACATTAAGCATGGTATGGCACAAAACCAACTAAAATTCATTTGAGAGTTTTTGGTTGTATTGCATATGCATATATGATGATGAAGTGAGAAGTAAATTGGAACCTAAGAGTGAGACATGCATTCTTGTGGGATATTCTAAAACATGTAAGGAATATAGAATATATAATCCAAAAAATGACAAGTTTGTAGTCTCTAGAGATATAATTTTTGATGAAAGAGGAGTGTACAATCATAAAAAATATGTAAGAAAAATATATGATATTGAAGAATATAATACAATTAGGGTATAATCTTCAAATACTCCATGTAATTCTCTAAGCCCACTTGTCATCCCATCAACAAGATCAAAGGAGACTTCGCCAAGTTCAAGCATAAGAAACTCATATACAAGTCCCACAAAGAATACAAATAAATAAAAGAGAATACTCAAAGTACATCCAGCTAGCCAAATTATGAACAAGAAATTTCAAAGTAGTTTAACAAGAATCGAATTGCAAGACTTGGACCAAGTTGTTTCAATATTGGAAAAGCTCCAAATGTATGGTGATGATGAATAAGAACCAAAATATGAGTTGGTGAATTATGCTTTATTTTCTAAAGCTAATTTGGAACCTTCTTGTTATGAAGATGCTTGTACTAATGATTTTTTGGGTATAGGTGATTAAAGAAGAAATTGAGTCCATTGAAATAAATGATACTTGGGAACTTATGGAATTATCCAAGGACAAAAATATTGTTGGATCCAATTGGGTCTACAAAATAAATTTTAACAATGATGGAAGCATAGAAGTATACAAAGCAATTTTGGTTGCAAAAGTAATAACTCAAAGATATCATGCGGATTTTGAAGAAATATTTACCCTTGTTGAAATACAAGAGATAATTCATATGGCTCTTTCATTGCCAATCGATAAATATTGGAAATGTTATCACATGGATGTGAAAATTGTATTCTTGAATGGTTATCTAGATGAGGATGTTTATGTTTAGAAACCTCAAGGATTTTAAGTGGAAGGAAAGGAAAATCATGTTTATAAATTGAATAAATCCTTGTATGGACTGAAGCAAGCACCTAGAGCATGGTACTCAAGAACTTATGGGTACTTCCAAGATTATGATTTCAAGAAATGAAAGAATGAACCCACACTTTATTTCAAGAACGAAGGTGATGATATTATTCTTGTATGCCTATATATTGATGATTTTATCTACATGCAAGTATTTAAAATATGATGAATAATTTTAATTATGATATGATGAAGCAATTTGATATAAAATATTTAGGACTGATGCAACACTTTCTTGGTGTTGAAGTACATCAAGGTGATGGTAAAATTTTCATCTTTTAATCAAAATATATAAAAGATATGTTGAATAAATATGGCATGGAAAATTGTAAATCAGTTTGGACATTTCTGGGACATGGAGAAGTCTTTTGTAGAGATTATGGAGAAGAGAAAGCTGATTAAAAGTTGTTTAGAAGCATTTTTGGGAGATTAATGTTCCTTACTACAATAAGACCTGATATTGCATTTGCAGTTTCATTGTACCAAGGTACATGTATAAGCCTCCATGAAACCGCATGAAAGAAACCAAGGGAATATTTAGGTATGTCAAAGAAACCTTGAATTTTAGCATACATTATTATAATAACAACAAAATGGAGCTTTTTGCATATAGTGACTCATATTGGGAAGGTTGCTTGGATGATATAAAATCAACTTTTGGGAAAAAAAATCACTTGGTTCACGAGTGATAACATGGATATCAAAGAAGACAATTATTGTTGTTTTATATTCTATAGAGAAAAATATGTTGCATATATTGTAGTAAGTACACAAGCACTTTGGTTTAGAAAGATACTTAAAGAGATTGGTGAAGTTCAAAATAATCCTTTTTTTTTTTGTTACAATATAAGTACAATCAAGATTGCAAGAAATCCAGTTCATCATAGTAAAACTAAACATATTGATTTAAATTTTCATTTAATAAGAGAAATGGTGGAAAATGTGGCTTTAGATTTTAAATATTGCAACAATATACAACAAATTGCAGACCTATTTACCAAAGGTGTTAATAAAGAATAATTTTTGAGATTGAGATAAACTTGTCTCACAACTCAGAATCAAGAGGGAGTATGTTGGATATTGATGTTGAATAAGCAAAAAGAAAAAACAAAAATTTCTCCCATTAATTTGAAGAAGCCCAAAAGTTTCTATAGGCCTTGGAGAGTCAATGTGACTATTGGACTTTCAAAATGTGAAATGAAGGGTTGCAACATCGTTTTCTCTCTTGCAAATGCACGATATTGTAAAATGGCTATAGAATATTGATGAAAGATATTTTTAATACTTTTGAGTTCATTTTAAATAAAAACAATATTCTATTCCATTCATTTTGTGTAATACATGCTTGATGTCCTTGTTTTTCTAAAACTTACAGTCAATTTTCAAACCTCATAACTTTTCATTTATAGATATGTTTTACATGTGTTATGTATTGTTGAAAATATATTCTTGTATAGAATTCTATTCCATAATTGTATCAAATTTTGAGTAGTTTTGATCGCTCAAATTCAGACTATCACACATTGTTATAAACATTATTGTGTTATTTACTGCTACAATTTTTTCTTGCTATGCATTTTCTACACTTTTTTGCTCTTCATTTTTGGGTCAAATAATAAAATAGAATACTTTCAAAAAATTTTGGAATATGGAGGATTTTCTAGAAAATCCTTCTATAGGATCATTCAATGGTATCACAACAACATGGGACAAACAAAAATGTAATGAACAACTATTAGATGCAAAATCTAATTGGGTTGCTAGAATATTTTATAAAAAAGATAAAAGCATAAAAGGTAGGGTTACACATGTACATTCTTCAACTATAGTTACTCCTTTTGAAAGATGTTGGAAGTACTTGAGCATAGTTTTACTAAACACAATGATCATTCATAAATGTGATCTATGGATTCTTGAGGGTGACTTCAACA
Organism: Wollemia nobilis; assembly: GCA_028583015.1. NCBI lineage: Eukaryota > Viridiplantae > Streptophyta > Pinopsida > Araucariales > Araucariaceae > Wollemia > Wollemia nobilis. The sequence goes on along the minus strand of JAQPPZ010004581.1, from coordinate 142,744 downwards.
TGGTTATATATCCTTTGGTAAATAAATTTTATACTTCTAGATGGTCTAAAATAATGCAATATTTTATTTTACTAATCAATTAAAATGGCCTTTAGAATATTTTTCCTTTGTGTTTTCAATATGCATGGTGTACTAGACATATTGAGAAAAATTATTTAGTAAAAATATCGAATAGATTCTTGCTATCCAACACATGGTTACAAATAGAGCATAAAATCTATTTAGATATTTTATTGAGAGTAGGATTGTATCACAAACCCATTCTTTTAACTTGTGATTTAATCAATAATTGTCATCAAAACCCATGACACTACTAGTCTATTTGACTCCAAGACCCTTTTTTTTTTTTTGGAAATGACTAATTTATCATGAAATGAAGTAAATTTTGAAGGATCGTGGTATGTACAATTTTATTTAAAAGGTTATTTTAATATATAATATTATAAAATGAAATTATAATATGATTAAGGAAGATAAATTAAATTATCCTTTAATACTTGCTTATCAGTGTACTTAAATGTATTTAGCAAAGATAAATATATGAATGTTTATAAATTATTTTGTCTACAATATAATCAAATTATAATACTAATAATTTTATGATTACATTGCACGTTTTCAACGTGTATAACAATTTGATCACGTGGCGTTTTATACAGGAGAGGAAGAACAGAGATATGATCACGTGGCGTGTTATACAGGAGAGGAAGAACAGAGATACGATAAGCGCACGTGAGAAGGTTTGGACCGAGTTTCTCGCTATTCACGGTGCTCACCGTCTAAGAATGGAAAAAATATTCCAACGATAACAATAAAATCATAGGTTAGGTTTAGGTTGGAAGATTATAATAAAGCAAACGTGTTAGACCCCAACTCACTATAGCTGCTGGTGACACGACCCATCCTGAACCATTACCATTGCCAGTGTCTATCACGGATCAGCAGAACTTAGGGTTGCATTTTTTTTTTCAACTTGGAATTATTAGTGTTTATTACTGTCATGGTAAACTAAAAGAACCAATATAGCAACATGATGCTTCGTCCTCATGCTACACATCAGCTGTACATGTAAATTATGCAACGTCATCAAACAGTTTGGACAATACGCAGATAACAGCACAAGCCGCCGTTGAGCCCAAACCTTAGGAAGCAAGCAACATGGATAATAATTGTGATCAACCTTATATTCTTTGCGACAGCGGAGCAAACCATTTCTCCTTAATCTATCCGCCTACACGCTCGTTTTCATTGCAAGCAAAAAATCTCAAAATTAATTCCTATCAAACCGTCACCGTCTCCGATCCAAAAAAAAAATTGTCAGCAGACTTCAAGGCGGCTCCCGGCTATCTCTTCTCTATTCTGTTGTATTATTTTCTTCAAGGCGGCTTCCTGCTATCTCTTCTCTATTTTGTTGTATTATTTTCTTTTGGGGAGTATTGCTATTGCGGACTCTCACTCTCACTCTCACTCTCCACCTATATATATGCAAATGGAATCATCACCAACCAATAAACCAGTTTCAGCTGAGCAGCGTCAATCCGTTTTCGTTTTCCCCTTACATTCATTTGTCTTCTGCGTCCGCCGACTATTGTTTAGCTCTATAATTCTTATTCTCAATGGCTGCTATGCACTTGCAGTTCCTCTTTATTTTGGTTTCCCTGTTTTTGCAGCACCCAATTCCCTCCTTGTCTTCTTCAACATCCTACAATCCCATTGATAAGTGCTGGAGAAGAGACCCACTCTGGGCACACAACAGAATGAAGCTTGCCGACTGTGCAAAGGGCTTTGGAAGCGCAGCTAAGGGAGGCAAAGGCGGGAAGATTTACACGGTCACAAGTTCCGACGATGATGCTGCAAATCCATTGCCAGGCACTCTGAGATACGGAGTTACTCGTGATGGCCCTCTCTGGATAGAGTTTGCGAGAGATATGAACATCAAGCTGGAAATGCCACTCTTCGTTACAAGCCACAAGACCATCGACGCACGAGGGGCAAAAGTCCACATTAGCGACGGGCCTTGCATCCGTCTACAGAATGTGCATAACGTTATCATTCACGGGCTACATATCCATGACTGTACGCCATGTAAGAAGGGAAACGTTCTACTCTCACAACTGATGCATGTGGAGACTATTGATACGCAGGATGGAGATGCTATTTCTGTTGTCGGTTCCAGAGACATATGGATTGATCATAACACACTCTCCAATTGTGCCGATGGTCTGGTAGATGTGACGCTGGCTTCCACTGCGGTTACTGTTTCCAACAACCGTTTCTCTTATCATGACAAAGTAAGTAAAAGCGAACAAGTTACCTACTGTCTATTTTATCATGACAACTATATGGCAATATGTAACATATATCTTATGCTCGACATCAAACCACAGGTAATGTTGTTGGGACACAACGATGATTATGCAGCTGATAAAAACATGAAGGTCACAGTGGCGTTCAACCACTTTGGACCTGGCCTGATTCAACGCATGCCAAGGTAACCATTCCAATTTCCAACCAAAAGCAACTCCATCAGTCAACTCAACTAGAAACTAAATGTAAATCGAATAAACAGCGCATTAAGTCCCATCAGTCAACTCAACTAGAAACTAAATGTGTGGTTGTCATGTACAGGTGCAGACATGGGTATGTGCATGTGGCGAATAACAACTATGAGCCGTGGGGAATATATGCAATTGGAGGGAGCGCCCATCCCATCATCAGGAGCGAAGGCAATCGGTTCGTGGCTCCAAATGAAGAGTCCAAAAAGCAGGTGACATGGCAGGAAGGAAAAGGCAAGAGATGGTTGTGGAAGTCCGTAAGGGACATGTTCTTGAACGGAGCATACTTCCTGCCCTCTGGAAGAGGAAGAGCGCTGCCCATGTATAATCGTCAGCAACGTTTTAAAGTTGCAAGAGGAAAATTAGTACCAAAACTCACAAACACTGCAGGAGCTCTCGCCTGCAGTCCCTTGGACCATGCTTGTAATATTTTTGAGTAAACTTTTCTTCAATTTTTTTTTATTCAACTTTATATAGTTTAAATTATTAAACTCCAATAAGCATCCCACAGCTCAGAGAATGAGATCAAGTGATCGCGTCCATGTCAGTCCTTTTTTCATGGATGAACTCAACTTTTTATAACTTTTATAACTTTTAGTTTATTAGATTAAGATGAAGTGATCGAGTCCATGTCATTTATTTGTTTATGGATGTAAAGATGAAGTCAACTATTTATAACCCTTAGTTTATTAAATAAAAATGAAGTCAACCTATACATTCTTCCAAGGAATGGAAACCAAAAATTTTACCAGCAAGTATTCAGCTACAACTAACCCATCTATCTTTTCTTTCCACCTATATTTTATCCATTACCCATCAATTTAAATTTTGATAACAATTTTTAATAAATGATCTTTAATATGTAATTTAAATTTATGTAATACATATAAATTTTGAGGTTGAGTGGTTTTTATTTAGCATGTGTTAAGTTCATATATTATATATAATTTATGAGATTTTTGATCAACTTTTAAATGATTGTAAATAAATTATATTATATTTATATAATATCTTCAACATCAAATTTAAATACTTGTAGGTAAGTTGGTTAGATTTAATTGTACATCAAATTTAAATAGATGCACGTATGTTGGTTAGATCTAATTGTACATTAGGACATAATTTTGTCGGGTTGACTATACATTAATATTATTAATTTTGAGACTTGTACATGTATGCAATCTAATTAAGTTGGTTAACTCATGATATATATTAAATTTATGAGACATTATTTAAGTTATATATATATATATATATATATATATATAAATATTATAAATTTTTTGATCAAAGGTGTTATATTTATATGATATCTTTGATATCAAATTTAAATAAATGTAAGCAAGTTTGTTAGATCTAATTGTGCATCAAATTTAAATAAATGCAGGTAAGTTGGTTAGGTCTAATTGTACATTAGACTTGTCACTTACATAGAACAAAATTATGTTGGGTTGACTATACATAATATTATTGATTTTGAGAGTTGTTACATGTGTGCAATCTAGTGGAGTTGGCTACACATTGATTTTGAGACTTGTACATGTGTGCAATCTAGTGGAAGTTGTAAAATAAAAGAGAAGTGTTGTCAAATAAGGATTTTTTCTTTTTTGAACATAAATGAATGAATTTAAAACTATATTAATATTATAAAATGTTCATATTTTCTAAATCAATGTGGTGTTATATTTATATGATATCTTTGATATCAAATTTAAATAAATGTAAGTAAGTTTGTTAGATCTAATTGTGCATCAAATTTAAATAAATGCAGGTAAGTTGGTTAGGTCTAATTGTACATTAGACTTGTCACTTACATAGAAAAAAATTATGTTGGGTTGACTATACATAATATTATTGATTTTGAGAGTTGTTACATGTGTGAAATCTAGTGGAGTTGGCTACACATTAATATTATTGATTTTGAGACTTGTACATGTGTGCAATCTAGTGGAAGTTGTAAAATAAAAGAGAAGTGTTGTCAAATAAGGATTTTTTCTTTGTTGAACATAAATGCATGAATTTAAAACTATATTAATATTATAAAATGTTCATATTTTCTAAATCAATGTAGTTAACAAGCACTTAGCTACTACCAATCGATCTATCCTTTCTTACCACTTATATTTTATCCATCATCCATCAATTTAAATTTTAATAATAGTAAATAGATTTTAATTAGTGGTCTTTAATGTGTAATTTAAATTCATGTAATACATATAAATTTTGAGGTTGAGTGGTTTTTATTTAACATTTGTGTTAAATTTATATAATATTTTTTCAATGTAGTTTAAATCAATGTAGGTAAGTTATATATATATATATATATATATATATATATATATATATATATATATATATATATATATATATATATATATATATATATATATTTATTTATTTATTTATAATTTAGGAGATTTTTTTATCAACTTTTAAATGATTGTAGATAAATAATGTTATATCTATATGATATCTTTGACATCAAATATAAATAAATATCGATAAGTTGGTTAGGTCTAATTGTACATTAGACTTCGTCACTTACACAGAACATAATTATGTTGGGTTTGCTACACATTAATATTATTTATTTTAAGACTTGTACATGTGTACAATTTAGTGGAAGTTGCAAAATAAAAGAGGTTTAGACTAGTGTTGTCAAATAGGGCTTTTTATTTTTTGAACATAAATGCATACATTTAAAGCTATATTGATATTATGGAATACTCATATTTTCTAAATCAATGTAATTAGAAAAAATATTTCCATGAATCTAAAGGATTGCATAAACATTGAACAAGAAAAAGAGAATAATAAAATAAATAAGTAAATATTTTGATGTAGTTATCAACTTTAGGGATAATTGGTCATATATATTCTTTGGTTTGGTTGGGATGATTACCCTCTACCATTCCTTGATTTTATATGCAAATAATCAAATATATTAAGAGAATATTGTATATTGCACTTATGGCATCCATCATGGTTATAATTATGTGTGTTATTTCTAGTAAATACATTCGAGGACCAACATATATCCATGTAGATATGAAGGTCATATCGATGATGCAATATCTAGTGAGTGATTAGCCATGAATCAAGTAATTATTAACTAGTATGTGTACCAAGTTTTGACTCATTTAGCTAGAGTAATAGTACTATTCTCATGATCCAAATATTAGATTTGATGGAACTATATTTATATAAAGTAATCTCTTGAGCTCACCATAAATTTATGATCGTAAATATTTAAGAGAAAATTTAGAACTTTATTGTGGAATATGACCATAGCCTAAAAGGCCTCAACAATATTATGATCTAGATGTGATCCAGTATTTTTAGAATATTTTAGGATTCAAAGAATATAGGAATCATATGAACCATTAGGTTCAATGTCTAAAAGGAGAGGAAGAGAGTAGCAAGGAAAATTTTAATTCATTCCATGTCATCATTTTTTTTTACCTCCAAAAGATGTAATATCTACCCATAGATTCTTGAATCTCATATTTAAGTCCTCAATGTTTTCAATTTGGAATAGCTAGAGAGAAGAAAGCGTTAATTCCAAGTTTCATACTTTAGTATTATTAACCTTTCCCAAAATTTAATGTAAATTTAACCTTTCTTTAATAGGTTCGCTCTCTTCATTGACATGGAAAAACCAAACTAGTTAAATCATCAAGGAAAATAAACATAGGGTATCTTTTATATTTTGGTGCCAAGTTTCGTCTTTAAGAATTGTTGATTTACCTCCTAAAATATGTGCCATAATTTCTTACTTCATGGCATATTGATCATTTGAGTTGACTAAATACTATATTTTTTTCCATTAAGATGTGTAACTAGGGATTTGTGATCCATCCTTTACCATAGTCCATTAGGCTTAAATATATATTAAGAGAATAACATCAATGAGTGGATTATAATAACTTTGTATTTTGATGTCATAAATATTATGAGAATAGACACATGGCAAGAGATTGCAATGTAAAAATGATGGAGAATTTTACACATGAGAGAAATATCAATATGAAATAAGAAGATCATATAATAGTAGAAGCTAGGTCAAATCAGGGATTTTACCATCCTACCAAAGTGGCTTAAAAACCCTCTACATGATAAAATGAAAAGGTTATTATAATTTACTCAAACAAACCATTAAAATAAAAAAATGAGAGAAGAGGAATTAATAAAGGAGAGGAAGGCTATAAAAAGGATGGATAAAGAGGAAAAGAAATAAAAAGGGATATTGATTTGGGAAGCCAAATATAAATATCATAGGTGTTAACAAGAAGTGGGTCTAATTCTATTAATAAAATCAAAACATGATAATGAAATTTATGTCATGGAATAGTATGGGTATGATTAAGACCCCTACAAAAATAATTATTAAGGAATTAATTAGTTGTTATAACCTAAGTTTATTTTAATACAAGAATCAAAATTTAGTAGTGAGGAATATAAGAATGCTTTTAAAAAGTTTTAGAATATGGGGGATTATCTATAAATTCCTTCTATAGGAGCTTCCATTGGTAATTCAACAACATGGGGTAAACATAAATGGGATGGACAGTTATTAGAAGCAAAATGTAATTGGCTTGCTAGACTATTTTGGAGGAAAGAGGAAAACATCAATGTTGGGGTTATAAATATATATTCTTCATCTATAGTCACTCATTGTGAAAGATGTTGGAAATACCTTACCATATTTTTTAAACACAATGATGATTCATAATTGTGATCTATGGAATCTTGGGGTGCCTTCATCATAGTTTTATCTCCTTTGGAAAATAAAGGTTTTACACTTATATGATAAAAATTAATGTAATATTTTGCTTCATTAATCAAGTTAAATGGCTTTTAGAATGTTAGTCCTCCAAGTTTTTAATATGCATGGGATAATACACATATTGGAAAAACATATATGGTATAAAGATTAGATATATTATTGTGACCCAACTCATGGTTACAAATAGAGTATACAATATCTTCATATATTTTATTAAGAATAGGAGCATATCACAAAAACATTATTTTGATTTTTGATATACTCAATAATAGTCATCTAAATCCATTTTGCTTCTAGTCTATGTGACTCCAAGACCCTAAATAGAGTATACAATCTCTTCATATATTTTATTGAGAATAGGAGCATATCACAAACACATTATTTTGATTTTTGATATACTCAATAATAGTTATCTAAATCCATTTTGCTTCTAGTCTATGTGACTCCAAGACCCTAATTTCTTCCAAATTGTTATGTTATGGTAGGATGAAGAAAATTTTGAAGGATCATGTATGTACAACTTTGTTGAAATAATTAAATATATAAAAGGTAAAATAAATATTTAGAATTCCAAATATTTGATGATATTTTTAAAGGAAATAAGGAAATTGAACCCAAGTAAAAAATTTACAAGAGATAGTAGAAATTAATGGAATGGAGTACGATTTGTTTAAAACATTAAATATCTAAAGGAAAAAATGATGATTTGAAATGTTAAACCTTATGCAATATTTTAAAGAAAATAAGATATAGTAGAAATCAGTGGAATGGACTAGGATTCTCAAGTACAAGAAAAATAACTATTTTTTAATTATATCATAATTCATATTATAAAGGCTTATCAAAAAAAAATTATCAAAATATTTTGTGTTGTATTTCTTTGAAATAAATGCAATAAATGTGGTATTGACCTTACTTATTATAGTCATTTTCTATCCTCTTCAACTATAGACAACACCTCATTTTTAACAAATCATAATGTTTTTAGATAAAAAGCAAAAAAATCATCAAGGCCAAGTAAATCTTAGTATCAAATCAAAAAGTTATCTTCCATTGCTTCTCATAGATTTCATTTTTTAAAATCTTACATTCTATCATTGTATGATAGTTGATGGAATACTTTGCAAAATCGTACCTTGATCCTCCTTGTCTTTCCCAAATTTTGATAGAATATATTTAAAATAATTAATTGCTTCCTTACTTATATCTTCTTCTTCTTCAATACTTCTTACATATGAAGTTGAAATATTTTTAGTTTTACCAAAAGATAAATTTATTTTGGCTATAGCATAAAAATAAAGGTATTTTTATCCTATTTCTTAATTGCTTTGTGCCTAGATTTGTATATCTCTTCCTTGTTCAATATATGATGATAATTAGAAAGTAATTATTTTTCTTGAGCATATCTTGGTCCATTTCCCTAAATTTTACTATCTCCTATTTGAACTTGATTCTAGATTTCTCTTTTTTTTTAAACATGTTACCAAAATATTTAGCAATTCAAGTCATTTTTCCTTTAAAATATTTTATCTTTTGAATAAACCTATACATACATGAATCTTTAAATATTGCTTTATTCCATAAAATTCTATAATAATTGGATTAAATTGTATAAAATGGAGTGATATAGTGCAAAGCCTATATGATGTAATTAAGAATATTGTATGGAATAGAATGGAGGAAATCTTCCTCACTATTTATTATATTAGAGTTTGTGTTGAAGCTAGGATATTTGAGTACTAATAAAGTGGCTTTGGATGGATGCTAGAGTAATGACTAAGATCCTACATTTGAATCATAGGCTAGTTCAAGGAGGAACCAAAAGCTCATTAGTAGAGAAATCTCAATATGTGGAGGTCATAGATTCAAGTTCTAGATATTCTCAATTTAATTCCATTTAAGTATAAGAAAATAATGGTTATGAATCATGAAATTTTAGAAGACGATTGGAAAACACAAAAGTGCATACGAAATTTAAAATGAAATATTTAAAAATAGAAAAGGATAAATTGGAAAAGTTATAAATAACATTGTTATAATTCTATATATTGGCGTATCCCCCACTAGTTAAGTATATCCATCCATCCTCACTTTAGTATATCATCCAATCTAAAGCCTCTCATGTATTGAATAATATTGTATAGATTGAGATTGTTGTTGATGATGAATATTACATTATTTTGTACATGCTAATGTACCCCTATGGCACCTTCATGGTATAATAATAAATATGCAATAGATTAGGCATGATTCTATAGTTTATAAGTATGATATATATTTCCCCTTTATGTTGTGTCTTCAGTGTTATCCTCGAGTGTATCTGACACCAATTCCACCTTGATATTATCTTCTTTGTTTGAAGTACAACGATCAATCTATCCAAAATATATAGTTTTGGTGTAATACATTAGTGATTGAGGATAAATTTCTCATCACAATGATAACAAACACCTTTTTCTTTTATTTCTTCAGGGCTGATATGTTTAATTGGGAAGACTCTATTAATTTTTGGGGTGGTGTAAGTATTTTATGATTTCCCCATAGGTGGTTTTCCTAGTTGATGTTGGTTATTGAATTTATCTTTCACCATTTGGGCTAATCCCATGGTCTGCATAATGGTAGTGGTATTGAACATTTTTACTTCTAATCAAATATCTTCCTTTAAGCCACTAATGAAGCAATATCGAAAGAATGAGGTGTCTAACCCTAATGTATGATTGGCCAATTTTTCAAATTGAGCTTAGTATTCATGCATTGAATTGGTTTGACGAAGCTTGCTAAGGTTTCCTATGAAATTCTTGAGTTTACTAGGTCCAAATCGTACAAATGTATTTTTCATGAATTCTAGCCATGTAAGGGTGCCATTAGTTTTTTCATACCACTGGTACCATTGGGTGGCACTATTTTCTAGGTGTAAAGATGTGATGCAAACCTTTTATGCCTTAGGGATATCGTAGATAATGGTTATGCATAAGGGATTGGACTCAAAATGTACTTGTAAAAAAATGGCAAATACTAATTGAAATCATGGTGAATCATGGAGAATCCTAAGAAAATCAAATCGAGCATCTTCATACCAAAATTTTGGGTATTTGAAGCCCTAAAATGTAAGGTCATATTTGGGTCAATTTTTAACCTATTAAATCATCCTCTAACTTTATAAAAATACCACCTTTATATCGGTCTTAAAAAGATATTTCCAACAAGTACAAATATGCCTATGTTTGGATATATATTGTGACGAATTGACCCTAAGAAAAATTTGATCCTAAAAATTTTAGGCGAATGGGCCGACATCAAGGGTCCTCATATTTGCCAATTTCCAATTTTGGAAATCCTAATATTCACCCAATTTGCAAATATTCGCCACTATGCATAACCCTATGCTAGAGGGAGAAATATTGGTCAGTCTGATAAATCCATTTGGTGGGATCACCTTCTTCAAATTTTGCAAAATCCAATTTAGTAGTTCTAGGCAGGATGGAAGTTTGTGGCCCCTCAAGTGTTCTTTGGTATGTTGTTCCTTCGGTAGATTGGCCAGCTTGGACTAGTTCCATTTTTTGTTGTATCACATCGAGGGAGTGGTTATGGGCATCAATTGGAAATCAATTTTTAAATCCATTGGTGCAATTTTATTATCATATTCCTCCTTTCATATAGTACTGTTTGTAATTTTCTCCTTCCATTTGTGGAACTCCTCTCTTCATATGGTACTATTTGTAATTTCATCCTTCCACTAGTGAAACTCTTGGACAAATTCGTTGAATATAATATCCTGTGATCTCTTGCCATCAATAATTTTTGGGCTAAGTTGCAAAATGTAAGTCTTCTTTGGTAAGTGTAATAAAGGTTTAGAAAAAATTACAAAAATTATGTATTTTAGTTAAAAATTTGCAAAATTTTTGACAATGTTCTGCCAAAAAATTGGTTTATCCAACTATTTTAGATTTAACGATCAATTTTTGAATTCAATTTTTTGCAAGAGCAAGGTCGAGCATGGGAGCAAAAAGGAAAAATTTTTGTGGGAGCAAGGTCAAGCACAAAAGAAACAAGGAGCATGGGGTATGAGGGAAGCGAGGGGTGAAGTTAGCAAAATAATGGCAAGGAGCGTGGGGCATGAGAAGGTGTAGAACAATGATCAAAATTAATAGAGTAAGTGATGCAAGACACGAGGATTGGAGGGGTGTGAAAAACATGGGCTTACACTGAGAGTGGGGTGAACAGTATAAGATCAAATTTTACTTTTCTTTCCCAAATAATATTATCCAATATTATCAATGGAAATATCAATAATAGTAATCAAAGCAATGCATAAATCATCACACACAAGAGAGATACAAATTTAATGTGGTTCACCCAATGTGGGCTACTCCACGGAGAAAATATTTCTTCTAAATTTTCTCAACAAATATCTTGGGAATAAATTCTCTATTACAATGTTTATGGACCTCTATCCAAAGGAGACACCAATCCCCTATGCTCTAATTTGTGGATCTCTCTCCATAGGATAAATCTATCCCCTTTGCTCTAGTTCATGGAACTTGATCCAGGAGAACTCTATCTCCTCAACTGGTTTTTGAATATCTCTCCATAGAATAAATATATCTTTCCAGTTGGTTCACGGATCACACTCCATAAGAGAACTATTTCCCCTTGTGTTGGTTCATGGATCTCTCTCCATAGGAGATATCTATGCCCCATTCTCTTGTTGGTAATCTTCTAAAATATTTCTACCCCCACTACTTTACTTATGGATCTCTCTCCACTAGAGACCTTTGTCCCCACTACACTAGCTAATGGATCTCTATCCACTAGAGACTATTGTCATATTTGCTTTGTCACCTCCAAAGCTTATTCTCAACTTTGTCTCAAATCTATACCAAACCTCATTACAAGGTTAGCTCAAATCTATCTCAAATACTTTATATCTCTACTAAAAACTACCCCAATCCTTAACACAAAACTTGATCAAATAAATAACCAAAACTTCTCTCAACTTTGCTGAGATCTTCCCCAAGCCTTAACACAAAGCTTGATCAAATTAGTAACCAAACCTACTCTCAAATCTGCTCAGATCTACCCCAAGCCTTAACACAAAGCTTGAAAAAATCATCAATCAAACCTGCTATCAACTCTACTTAGATCTTCCCCAAGCCTTAACACAAAGCTTGAACAAATCATCAATCAAACCTGCTATCAACTCTACTTAGATCTATCTCAAGACTTAACACAAATCTTGAACAAATCATCAATAAAATCTGCTATCAACTTTTCTCACTCTGTCCACAAGCCTTCTCAAATACTTGCTCAAATCTACCTGCAATTCATCTGAAAGACTCTCAAATTTTTCCTCAAGTATGCTTTCAAATATGCTTCAAATATTCTCATAAGACTTGCTCAAATCTGCCTCAAAGCTACTCACTTAACCTACTCAAATATTTTCAAAAATTGCACACAAATTAGCTTATATCTTTGTTAGAAATGCTTTCCTCAAATAGATATATTCTACTCAAAATTTGTGTAACCTCTAGAACATATGGAGAATGATATGCATTGGCAAACATCTCAATATTTTCTACTCAGTTATTAAGTCTGTCACTTTCACATGTCTCACTTTTATTACTCTTTTTAAAAATAGATTTAGTCTATCACATGACACCTATCCTCCTGATTTACACACTTGCTTTCCCAAATCTGATTTCTAATGTTTGGAAATTCATTTTCAATATCACTCAAAACCAATGCTCAAAATCTTCACACACTCATTCAAACAATGAAGCACAATTTGCTCACAAACCCTAAAACAGTGTTTTCAAACTTATTTCAACAACGAGCACAATATAGGTTTCAAATCCTAACTCGAATATTTCCAATAATTCTTATCAAACAATCCTTTTCACTCCACCTTATGTTTTAGAAATATTCATATAACACATTAAATAAGGAAATATGTGCCCCTACCTCTTTACTTGCTCTTATCGAGATATATATTGAAAAATTTATCTCATATACAATATCATTTGCAACTATAAAAGAGTTAGAAAAACACCTCTTTATGAGTTAGCAATCCTTAAAAATGTACACCTCCTCTCCTTGAGGTGATTAATTTTAGGGTGGTAGTAAACTACTCCCAGCATACAATGCTCTTTTTCTTTTTCAACCTTCTTTCTCAACATACCCTTTTGATCCTTTTGATTGTCCATGTTCTTTCTTATCTCTAGAAGCTCTGGTAACTCTATTATGCACCACGTGGACTTATGCCCTATATTATTACACTTAATTTTGTAGTTCTTAGAAGGTGCAAATACCTTAAAGTTTCTCCTAGTGAAGCCATACTCATTTCTATCATGAACCTTGTAGTGGATTGCTTTATGACAAAATCAATTACAAGAGTAGCAATACCCTTGAAAGATATGTCCATATTAGAAGTTCCTCTTGGTAAAAACATACTCCTTTCCATGAGACATGCAATGCATAGCCTTGTGACCAAACCTGTTACATGAAAAACAACATCCTTTGAATAAATCTTGCCTTGAACCCATTGATATCTTAGTTCTTTTGTCTTTGAGATAATCCATGTTCACTGTTTGTGCATTGTTTCTTTTCTTAGTGAAGCTTCTATTCTTCAACTTATCTTCATAAGTCTCAATTTCTTCTTTACTCTCTTCCACTAAAACTTCTTCTATAGATATTGAGCTTGACCCTTCTTATTTCCCTTGTCCTTCTTCAAAACCATGTCTTGTTTTGATGTATGGATATCTTTGTGCTTTGATAATCTTATCCAAAGTCTTTGAAATTTTCCCAAACCTATGTATCTTGTACTTAGAATATTTCACTTCCATCCTTAGTGAAACTACCTCGTTCCAATCTTTCACATTATAAGACTTTTACCTCTAACTTTTATTTAAATCTCCTTATATTAGCTATTGAGTTTGTTAGGTCTTGTATAATATTTTCTTTTTCTTCATCACATTTTTGAACTTGATCCTTGAATTTTGAATTCAGATTTCTAACCTTTCTATTCTTTAATAGCAACAATAAGTTCTACTTCTATATCTACTATGCCTTCTTCATTTTTTGAATATTGTTTTACTCCTTCTTCTTCAAGGCCATCTTCATAATTTTCAATTTTACCTTCAATAGAAGCATTTGCTTCCTCTTCTAATACCAAAAATATAATTTTTTCTTCTTCACTATCTGAGGGTCTTTCATCACTTTCACTTGAAGCCTTGCTTCCATTATCATTATAGAAACTCTTATTGTGCCTTTGAAAGAACTTATTTTCATGCTTGTTTTGACCATACCTATTTTTCTTTTCATACTTGGATTTTTCTCCTTCCTTTTCCTTATGATCATGATTCTCTTCACTACTACTACTTCCAGATTCTGGATAATTAGATGCATAGTGACAAAATTTTCTAGAATTAAAATATTTCATTTTTCATACCTTTGTGTTTTTTTGAGTCCTTTTTTCTTCTACCATAGATAGCTTCTTCATTACCACATGACTCACCACTTGATTCTGGTTTCTTATCCTTTATCATCTTTGATGCTTTGAAATCTACCTCTTTATTGGAGTTAGGATCCTTTACTATTCTCACCTCATAGACTATGATAATTCCATGTAACTCATCCATAGTCAATTGACCAATATCTTTCATCTCTTCTATAGCTAAAAATTTTCCATTATACCTTGTAGGAAGTGACCTTAAAAATTTCTAAGCAACATTGGAGTCTTCAACTTCAAATCTAAGTCCACGCATGGTATTAACAATCTCATCCATATGAAGTAAGTATGTAGAAATATATTCCTCTTCTTCTTCTTTCAAATCTTCAAACCTTTTCTCGTGGTTTTGTAGTTTTCCATATTGACATTTTTATTTCCCTTATAGGTTTGCTTCAATTTTTCCCAAATCTCTTTTGCTGATTTGCAATGCGTAACTTTCACAAATTATGCTTCATGTAATCTAGTTAATATAGCATTCATAGACTTGAAATTATTCACATGCAAGAGCTTACCATATTTATCTGTAGGAGGATTAGCTATAGGTGTGAATCCATCCTCAACTACTTACCATTTCTCATATCCTTGTACCATCAATTAAGTCTCCATCCTTATGCTCCAGGAAGCATAATTGTTCCCATCGAACAATGGTACATTATTTTCTGAAAATCCATTATTATATTTCATCTGTGTTCTTGTAATATCTTCCTTCAAGTTGTTAGACTCTTCCAAACAAACCCGCTCTGATACCAATTGAAGAACACAAGCTTATACTGAGATGGGGGATGAAAATTATAAGACCAAATTTTACTTTTATTTACTAAACAATATTATCCAATATTATCAATGGAAATATCAATAGAATTAATTAAAGCAACACATAAATCATCACACACAAGAGAGATACAAATTTAACATGGTTCACCCAATGTGGGCTACTCCATGGAGAAAATATTTCTTCTAAATTTTCTCAAAAACCCACTTGGGAATAAATTCTCTATTACAATGTTTATGGACCTCTATCCAAAGGAGACACCAATCCCCTATGCTCTGATTTCTGGATCTCTCTCCATAGGAGAACTCTATCCCATTTTCTCTAGTTCATAGAACTTGATCTAGGAGAACTCTATCTCCTCAATTGGTTTGTGGATCTCTCACCATAGAAGAACTCTATATTTCTAGCTGGTTCATGGATTACACTCCATAGGAGAACCATTTTCCCATGTGCTAGTTCATGAATATCTCTCCACAGGATATCTCTATCCCCTCTGATCTAGTTGGTAATCTTCTAGAAGACTTCTACCCCCACTGCTCTGGCTTGTGGATCTCTCTCCATTTGATACCTTTGTCCACATTGAATTGGCTAATGGATCTCTATCTACTGGAGATTGTTTTTCTCTTTTATCTATTACCTCTAAATATTGTTCTCAACTTTGTCTCAAATTTTTACCAAACCTCATTACAAGGTTAGCTCAAATCTATCTCAACTATTTTTTATCTCTACTAAAAATTACCCCAAGCCTTAACACAAAGCTCAATCAAATAAATAACAAAATCTACTCTCAACTCTACTCATATCTACCCCAAGACTTAATACAAATCTTGATCAAATCATTAACCAAACATGCTCTCAACTCTGCTTAGATCTACCCCAAGTCTTAAACCAAATCTTGAACAAATCATAAATAAAACCTGCTATCAACTATGCTTAGATATGCCCCAAGTCTTAACAAAAATATTGAACAAATCATCAATCAAACCTACTATCAACTCTACTCAGACCTGCCCCAAGCCTTAACATAAATCTTGAACAAATTATCAATCAAACCTACTATCAAATTTTCTCACTCTATCCTCAAGTCTTATCAAAGACTTGCTCAAATATACCTTCAAATCTTATCAAATACTTGATCAAATTTATCCCCAAATCTACCTTCAAGTCTTATCAAAGACTTGCTCAAATATGTCCTCAAATCTACTTTCAAATCTACTTCAAATCTTCTCACAAGACTTTCTCAAATCTGCCTCAAAGCTGCTCACTTAACCTACTCAAATATTTCTAAACTTTACACATAAACACAACTTATATATTTTTTCATAAATGCTTTCCTCAAACACATATATTTTACTCAAGAATTTTTTTAACCTCTGGAACATATAGAGAATTATATGCACTTGCAAAGAGCTCAATATGTTCTACTCAATCATTAAGTCTATCGCTTTCACATGTATCATTTTTATTGATCTTTTTAAATATATATTTAGTCTAGCACATGACACCTATCCTCCTGATTTACACACTTGCTTTCACAAATCTGATTTTTAATGTTTGCACATTCACTTTAAATATCACTTAAAACCAATGCTCAAAAGCTTCACACACTCATTTAAACAATGAAGCACAATTTGCACACAAATCCTAACACAATTTTTTAAAACTTCTACCAACAAAGAGCACAATGTAGGTTTCAAAATCTAACTTAAATATTTTAAACAATGCTTATCAAACAATCCTTTTCACTCCACCTTATATTTCAAAAATATTCATAAAACACCTTAAATAAGGAAAGATGTGCCCCTACCTCTTTGCTTGCTCTTATGGAGATATGTCTTCAAAAGTCTGTCTCATTTACAATGTCTTTTGCAACTATAAAAGAGTTAGCACAACACCTCTTTATGAGTTAGAAAACCTTTAAAATGTGTGCACAATTAAATTCCAAACCAACTCTCTTGGTTTCTCAAACTATAGCATTAACTCATAAAATCAAACCCTTCAAAATGAAGCAAAATACAAACAATTAAAATACCTCATACACATTTTAACTCCCTCTCAATTTTAAAAATACATTCAAAAAGATTTAACAAAGATCTTTATTACTCCACTATATATCATATTATTTTTCTCAAAAATATAAGGTAAAGAATAATTAAAATTTATATTTATACCTCCCTAAGTCTATAGCACTCAAATTAATCAAACACCCCTCATGCACCTAACCCTCAACCTTAGGCAATTAAAAAATTTAATAGTGCTTACCAAAAATACTGCCATGAGAGATTCGAACGCAGCACCCACTGCCTACAAGTGTGCTAGCGCCATTTGGGCCACCACTAGACCAACCATCCACACAAGGACAAAAGGCCACGACGTGCTCCTTATTGTCTGATTAACCTTCTTGTCTTCAAAATGATGAACAAAATTTTTCTGCCCAAATTCGAATGTAGGACCTACCATTCTTCAATGCCTTCACCCTATCAAACCTACTGTTAGGCCAATCGTCTGAATGGTGATAAGACTCCATTATCTTATCCTTATACCTGTCTAAGGTTTTTTCTTCCTTTTTAAAATAAAAATTCATCTTCCTTGCTCACGATTGTGCATCCGAAATTTGCATTAAACGTTTTTTTGCTTGCATCAAATAATACACTTAGGCCACCAAATATTACCATATAAATATGAATTACCTCCATTGCTAAGACATCAATGGACCTTTAAAAATTAAAAAATTCTTGTTCAAAATGGTGCCAAACCCACTTAGGGTTATAAAATATTATAATATAAATGTTATAGATATTTTATAATTGAACCTTAGGCTTAACGTTATAACTTTGATATTATAATAATAATAATTATAATATTATTTCCTTTTGGGCCTAGACATTTTATTCCTTAAGGATATTTAGACAACCTTTTGGCCAACCATGTGGAGCTTTGTACCAAATCTCTTGGGCTTAATATATAAATATTTTAACCCTATTTTTATCAATTCCCTTGCACTGAAATGAACTAACACTTAACATTAATGGCCTCTTTTTATGAATTCCCTTGCAATGATATGAACTAACACTTGACATTAATGACCTCTTTTTATCAAATCCCTTGCACTGAGATGAACTAACACTTGACATCAATGACCTCTTTTTATCAATTCCCTTGCACTGATATGAACTAACACTTGACATCAATGACCTCTTTTTATCAATTCCCTTGCACTGAGATGAACTAACACTTGACATCAATGACAACATAATTACTTAAAATTTCCAATAGGATGGAGTAAAGGTTAGGTCATGCATGCATGACTACTAGGTGGTAGTCACAACTACCTTATGGCACTCGTGGACCTTTAAACCATACCAAAAATGTAGTATAGTAGATGTGGAATTTTTTATCCCATTTTTTTAAATACTTGTGCCATTCGATATTTCAGTGCCAGAGAAACTAAACTGACAATTGAAAACTTTTAAAACCTTAGATTTATACTTTTAAATTTTAATTTTGGTCACCATTTTTTCCTATGATTGCTCAAATAACGTTTTAGTATCGCATAATTGAACTTTTTTTCATGATTTTTGCTGCTATTTTTTAATATGTGAGTGTGCTTTGGGTGGAAAAATATTTTTCTCTATGGAAATTTTAGAATGTTTTGTTTAGTTGCAAGATTTGGAGGTTTTTATTTTTTTGTAGATGGTGCAGTGTTGCTGTTTTTTTGGAGTGGACTTAGTCAGGGATAATGTGGTGAGTGACACCAATGATCATATTATTTAATAAATAGAATGGCACAGGATGTGATGATATCAACTAGCAAGTGCTATTGTTGATGATTGGTCGATTAAATAGAATAGAGATAGTGTGAATTTTCCAATGTGAGCAGCATTTATAGTGTAGATGTTGTGCAAATTAGGAATCGATGGTGAACAATAATGTATTACGAAGGCACAGGATTGTGAATGCTCTGATACCATATGGTAGGCACCTTGTACCTAGCTTGGAATTTCAATGAAACAACAAGATCAAATATCAAATATGCAAGGAAAAGACGGAATCACAGTTTAAATGAATCACTTTTGCACTGGAAGGGTAACCTGTCCAATGGATATTAAATATAATTGTTCTTATTTTCTGATGGATGCCTACTTACACCCGTTTGAATGATTATATATATCTACCCTAAATTTGTGAGTGAAAATACACAATGGTCCATAAAAATAATAGGTGATTAGTTAATAGTTAATGGTTAGGATTAGTATTTGAACAAACTATAATTATTAACCATCCGATTAAATAAGTGGAAGACTCATCTCATGAAATTGCATATGTTACATATATTTGAAGATCCATGCCCTATTGATTATATGCTTATAATGCTCTCTCGATTTTAAAAGGGATTCAAAAGTAACCCATATTTGAAAATAGAGAGATATTCAATATCTAAAAACTACCAAATAAAGAGCATCTCATATAAAAATATTGCAAGCATCACCCCGTCCTAGACCATCACAAGCAAAACTATATCCAAAATATTTCTTATTTGGATCTAGCCTCTCTATTTAAAAAGGGGGTAGGCTTATAACATTTTTTCGAAGAACCTTTTATTTTATTATAAGAGCATCTATTAAGGTAGTTGTATGCAAACCTAGAGCAATAGCATGATGAACCTTTTTAGTCTCTAGGACCTTAAGTAAAGAATAATAGTGAATTTTTAATATCAAAAATAGCATTCAACCTACTTGGACTTTTACTAGCATTATATGTTGGATTATTTTCTAGATATAAGAGTACATCAAAACCATAAGAGGACTTACCATTAGCTTTTTAAATCTCCACTGAGCATAGGCTCGATCAAGATTTGTTTTTCTGGAGTGCCAAAAGCAAGCATAACATCGTTATGAACATAAAGCCCCAAGGTATGAAAACCTAGGAATAAACTAGCCCAACTTAGATGAGATATTATAGCTTCCTTATGCTCATTCTCACATTTTATTGATAAGGGAATTATCGTTATTTTTTTGGATTATAATCCCTAAAGGAGAATATAGCTCAATGAGCATTTAAGTCCCTAATAAATCTGAAAATGTATTGATGATGAGTATACAATGCAGCTTGGGTAGTGAAGTCTTGTGCTATGAATGCATAAGCAGGTAAAGAATACATGTGTTGAGCTACCAAGGAAGTGATAACTCCCAAAGAAGCTAGAGCAAGACCCCCTTATAATAATATTTGATAGAGGCTCCAATCCAAAGTAGAGAGATTTATTGATTGTATGAATCTCCCACAGGAACCGAAAAATCCTATGTATGAACAAGTATTGACGTTAAGCATTTTAATACTCACAAGCCCTAAAAAAATATATTTCAAAAATAAATAATCCTCTTGCTTTTTCCATTATACTGTAGTGTTTTCTTTGTGTCCTTCTTCCCTCTCAGTTATTGATTCTCATATCATCCAAATATTTTAGTCCCTCTATCTACAAGGGTATGCATATCCTATTATTATTACTCATTCATGGCCTTGGCACTTGGATAAAATGACATATTGGATGGATTACCCAAAATATTTATTTCATTTTCATGAGAAGCATCCATAGAGGTTCAATTAAGTATACTTGGGCCCTTGATACAACTTCAATTCCTTCTTTTGGTATTTCTAATCTATGCCTTTCCTTCGAAATATCTTAGGTTGACATATTTTCCCTCCTAGGGACTCCCACTCTATTTTTATTGATCTAGTCCTTTCCATTTTGAATTACTCAAATTAACCAATCGATACAATTCTTTCAGTTCAGCCTTAGCCTTTCAGATCTGGTCAGGCCTTTCACTCCCCGATCATTCAGAGACAAAGATAGATCCATGCAGTTATTTCTTTAGATCCATAATGAATCTAGATAGGAATTTTTTGAATTGGGAGCATCCATCTCTTTTAAAAGGTTGCAATACAAATAAGGGCTCCCCACTCCCACCCCCACTCCATATTTTAAAGGTAAATGAAAAATTTTAAAAGGTTATTTAAAAAAAAATAAAACATGGGATTTGTTAATATAAAATAAGATAAATGAATCCGTTTAAAATTGGGAGTATACAAATTCTACTCCCCACCATTCTTGAAATTTTTAATTTTGAGAGGTAGCTAGGGGGAGAGCTTTTATTTTAAAATAAAAAGAAGGGAAAATCCCTACCAAATAATTTAGATATATTCCCAAATATTTTATAGAGGAGAGGAGAGGTTGATTCAGTAACTCTTTCGCTCTTACAGTAAGCTACTTTTAAAATAGAGAGGGGTGGCGGGCGAGGAGCTATATATGTACAGTGAGCGACCTCTTAAGATATAAAGGTTGCTCGCTCAAGCTCAAGATTTATAGGAGTTGGATGAGGATTTCAAGGAAAATGGATCTTTTCCTTCCCCATTCTATTTCCTAATTTTGATTGACTCCCTCTAAAAAAGGTCCTATCAGGTAGGCAGCTTGTTTGAGAAGGGATACTTCCTTCAATTAAATATTTCAAGGAGCAAAAAAAGGGCTTTACTTCCTCCCATTTCCAAATCAATATGGTTTGAAGTTCAGACCCCTCAAAGTATTAGTACTAAGAGAGAAGATTATGGAAAGGATGATAAAAGTAGTACTTGAATCCATTTATGATCTCAATTTTCTAGACACATTGCATTTTTACCTAGGATGAAGCTACCACTCAGCTTTAATGTAGATTAGGAAAGATTTAGTTCTTGAAATTTGGTATCAAAATGTTTTTCCAAGTGATAGATCGACTAAGACTCATCTCAATCATGAATAAATAGATCGATGGGGGGTGGGCTCATAAGAATCAAAATATGAACCCCCTTGTTCTTCAAAGGTTCGTTATGAAAAATTGTCACCTAACCAAAATAGAGATCTATTTCATAACTGGTTAGCTTGGGTTTCTCCCATGTTACCTATTTTATAGCCTATTCTATTAATGTGATAAAAATAACCTCTCTTGAATAACAAGCATGTCTACTCATTTTAACATAAAGATGCCAGAGCTACCACAGTTGACTCCTTAAGTGAATCTATAATGGATTTTGATGATGAATTGACCTCTATCATATACCCCATAAAGGTCCAGGTGGAACTAGAAATGGGTGAGTACCACTTTAATGTAATGGCCCCCTATTTGAAAATATGCATGGCTATGGCCCCCTCTTAAAACCATCACCTCTACCTCAGGATCTACAATGCAAGGGATGGCTATGACTATTTAATGGTTTAGTTGACTCCCCCTTAGTTTCTAAAAGGCAAGGGATGGATATGGCCCCTTCTTTGGAAATTTGCACAACCATGCATGACATAGCTATTTAAAGTGATCAATGAGAGAATGAGTATTATAGCCAGTGTTTGGTTCCTTGCCATAGTTCGATTCTTTCCCGCTTCTGTCCCGTGCTGTGAAGAAAGACGAGGCTCTCCAGTGAGCGACCTTTTGAGATATAAGCTGAAGTTTGTAAAGGAAATATCTAAATAAAATTAATAGAGGTCTCCCCTTCCTCTATTGTTCCTATTCACTCATCCTCTCACTATCTCTTCAAGAGTGAGTGCTTAAATACTAGTTGACTAACCTCTAAGAAGTGTCAAAAAGTAGTTTTGTGATGATAGAGAGAAAGGATAAAATATTGAGTGATCGAAGTGGTGAGATATTAACTCCAGTTAATAAAATATTCCATAGTGGTAGGATCCATTCATCATCCTAGTTAGAATTCATCCAAGAGATTCAAAAAACTATAGAGTAGAGGCTTTCATAGCTTTATCTTAAAAAGGGATCTACTTTAGGTTCTCTCTTATCATATCTTCCATTTGGTTAAGATCATTAATCAAAGTAGTAAGGTAGAGAGCTTGCTCTTAAAAGTGATTTTCTTTCTTAATATTTTATCACTCTTTAAATATCATGATAGTAAAGTCAACCTTTTAAAATAGAGAGGGCTTCGCCCTATACCATGACGACTAGGAACAAAAGGCTCATTCATGGAGTTGGATTTAGTACCTCTATTACCAGCGCTTCTGAAACTTGAACACCTTTTAATTTAATTCAAAGCGGATTATAAATAGAGAGGTCTAAAGTTATTTTTTTATTGATTGGTGGGTTTTGAAAGGGCCCAACCCTTTTACAACAAGAAATAAAAATAGTCGAGACAAAGGAGAAACAAGAATTCACCATAATCCCAAACTACAACACACACAAAGGAAATAGGAATAAACCAAAGAAAGCCAAAAATAAAGCAAAGGAAACAAAAAAAACTTCCAAATAAGCATCAAGATCATAAGCCTACTTTGAGTCCACGACCTCCTCACTTGCATTAATGGATTTAGAGACATGAATTTCATGTTGAAGGATGGTGACAACTTTGGAAATAGTCAAAAGGGAATGCTCGAGTATGTCAGTCAAGATTGCAGAAGGGTGTCGACTAGCTTTGGCCATATGGGATTTCTCATTATCATGACTTAACTCTCTATCCTTGGGAGTGCCCTAAATATCATCAATATGAACCTCAATTTGAACACTCTTAGGAGAGATTCTAGGATTCTCTTTGACAATCGAGTCTTTGAAGTTGGCAGTCCCTTTGGCAGTAAATTCCTTAGAATTAGCTTTCTTAGATGAGGATATTTTAGGAACATAAGCTCTTAATAAGTGGTTCTTAGGAGTACATTTGGATACAAAAAGTCTTCTTTTCTTGGACCTAGGGAAAAATTCTTCTTTGACATCATTATCCTCAAAAATTGAATTGATGAAACTAGATCCTTTCTCAACACTTCGGTAAACCAAAAAGGAAGCCTTGAGAGAATTTTTTTGAAGCATATGTTTGAAGATAATTAAATGTAATCATTTATATTTAATCTTGACATTGTTGTTCTTTTGAATGGCTTCGACATTGAGCATCATGGATCTAACAAAGTAGTCAGGGATATTGATCTCTTTCACATCTCGAAGATGGTTCAAAAAAGTGAGATGAAAACTCTTGAGTGGCTTGTCAATAGCATCCACTATGAAAAATTGCATGATAGGAATGAGGAATCTGCACCATGGTTCCGGAAGACCTTTCCTCACAATGTTCCCATTTTTTGTGACCCAATTTTCTTCCATGATCAGGGAAAAACTTAAACTCCTCAACTATGGAGTGCTTATCCCTCCTAATGAGGTCTCCATCATTGGGGAGTTTGGTGATCTCAGCAAGGAGATGAACCAAAACTTTAAAACTCAATCCTTTGATG
Source organism: Wollemia nobilis (assembly GCA_028583015.1). Taxonomy (NCBI): domain Eukaryota; kingdom Viridiplantae; phylum Streptophyta; class Pinopsida; order Araucariales; family Araucariaceae; genus Wollemia; species Wollemia nobilis. Next base: position 117,886 of record JAQPPZ010004581.1, on the reverse strand, counting down.
ACAACCTGGCCATTGTTCTAGGACTAAACAAAATTGTTAGATATTTCTTCATCATGCCCACTAAATTTTCTCAAGAAATTGATGAAACCATGGATTCTAATATTGGTTTCCACATAGAAATCAATGGATAGAGTACTAAGTTCAACAATGGTAATTTGATATTGAAATATTCTCGCAAGGGAGAGGATTCTAAGAAATATTAGCACAACAAACTTGGCACAGGGGCTTTGGCTAAATCCAATACTTGAACTACTCGTATCAAGAATTTGAAGTATTGATGATTTTATGTGACCACTCATGGAAATAAATTGCTCCTTGGTATTGGTATTCCAAATATAAAATCTAATTAGAGTTATCTTTTTGGAAAAAATAAGAGGCACATAAGCACAACTGAGATATCTCTTTATTCATAAAAAAAGAAAAATCTACACTAATTGGACAAGGGGTACCAAATTCTTCTCTGATTTCCTCTCATGACAGGCTTGATGGTGATGATATGATAAGAATGAATCAGATTTTGGGAAAAGGGTGACTCACCACATCCCAATAATATTAGCTCTGAGGATAAAATACACCACAACCAATGGAAAAGAACCATCGAAGCTTTGAAGTGTTGCATGGGGATGAATCCTAGACTACATGAGACTGATTATTTTCTTGTTGATGTCATTGATAATACTTGGTGGAAAATTGTTTCTCTAGATTTGAAGAGAAATAGCATCAAATCCAATGTTGGCGAGCACGTTCATGGCCTTGTTTGACTCCTTGTAAGCATGATGGATGACAATTTATGGGTATATCCAAACTAATATAATACATTCATTTATTATATTGGTCATATTCCAAGACGGTATATTATTCCCTTTGAGCCAATTAATCACTAGAAGAGAGTCACCTTCAATGACAATGTATTCAAAATTTATGTTTTATAACAATAAAATACCCTAGTAGAGAGATTTTACTTATATGTTGTTTGTTTGATCCCCAAACCGGTCTACGTAGACCAATAAAATTTTCCCTTTATCATTTCTAAAAATGCCACCTCCGCTTGCTCTTCCAAGATTATTTTTTGCAACTCCATCAAAATTGAATTTAATCCAACCAGAAAGAGGAGGAACCCATTTGATGCTTGACCTATCAATGGCTTGGTATTGAGGGTTGGATGGTTGGCTAGAAATATTAAAGAGGTTGAACAAATGAGACTTGAGGGCTGACTTGGGGGTATTTGGTTCGGCAACATTTTGTGCATTTTTTGAAATAAAGGAAATGACACGAAGGAGAATCAAATTAAAATATTTGCTAACCCCAGAGAAAATATGATTATTACGTTCCAACCATATATTCCAAATGAAATTATGGAAGCATGAAGACTAGTAGAACTTGACCTAGGGGTTAACAAAAATAGAGATGCTTCCTAGGCTTTTGGGCATGAGGGTATCCTATCACTTAGGCATTCTCCCCAATAGAAATAAGAGTTTCATTTGACTCCTCATGGATAAAATAGATCTAGTAGAGGTATATGTAAGCCATCCTTTAGTAGAGGTATATATTTTCCTTTCTATCAAGATCATAAAGGTAAAGCTTCGCTTGTTCAAGGGCTTTAAAATGTGATACTTACCGGTAAGTAAGCTCGACCCTAAGCTTATCTATCCTCAAGATCATGAGAATTAAATGTATCTTCCACTCTTTATTATCTAAGAATAGATTGTAACAAATGAAAAATAAGGATATTCAAAGGACTTTCCTGGTTCTTTCGGCAACGTAAAAGGTTTAAAATGATTATGGCATGGTGGTTATAGGGGTGGATTGCATGAAGATATGTGTGATGGATTCTAGGGTGGACAACGCAGAATACTATGGTGGCCATAAAATCCGGATAGCCTGCCTGGATTCGTGGCGGCTACCGATTCCACCATGTAAATTAAAAAAAAAAAATGAAAAATAAGAAGCTACGACTCTACCTTCCCCTATCCCCTCTTTCTATTGTGTGTTGAGTGCTTAAAGGAGATTCCTGGTGGAGTATGAGATGCAAAACAAATGATACACAATCACCCATTGAAAAGAAAAAATGTGATGAGATATTTAAGGGGTAAAGGTATAAACACTAAAGAATCCAAGACCTCAAATAAATAAAGGCATGAAGAGGAGGATTCCCCCAAATTGTTGGCTAAAGCATATAAGGATTACTTCATTTTAGAAGATACAAATCCAAGTCCAAATATAATGGAGGAGATAAATCAGCCAACCACCAAATTTTTAGAATTGAAAAGAGCCTACAAAGCACAAAATTTATATAAGAGAGAGGTGGGAGTGAAGCCAATTTCTTAGAGTGTCACCAATAGCAGCAAGAAAACTCCTTAGATTATACAGGCCTGCTCGATCCCACTCCTATGTTGGGAATTTTAAAATAGAGAGGCATTGGGTATATTTTCCTCTAGCAACATCAACCTCTAGTAGTATTCCTTTTAATTGAGAGAATTTGCAATCTTTTAATTGAGAGAGAAGAGAGACATCAGATCAGTCTCTTGAATCCAAAGGATATTGTCATATACAAGTGAAAAGAGATCTAATATACCACTGGAGTTTCCCTAAGAAGGACACAAGTGGCATATTCTAAAGTGGTTGGTTCACCCTTTCTATTTTATTTCAATCCTTAAATCTTTAGAAGATATTTAGAGTGAGATTTTTATTTTTTTAAATAAGTGCTTATCCCTCCCAGATGCATTTTACAACTTTTAAACAAGTGGCTTACCTTAAAATAGAGGACCTTAGCCTCTTCTCTTTAAATAGTGGGGTGTGGGCCATTTTGATGCATGTTTGGATAATGATTTAGACCGGTCTTGGTAGAGATTTTTTTATGCATATTGAACTCTTTAAAATAGTAGGATCGTGAAAAGTGTGACCCTTTTAAAAAGAGAGCAGGAACTTGTTCCATTTTATTTGATTTTTTTGTTATATGATTGTATTGATTCCGGCCATATCCATGTGAGACGATGCGGAGCTACCCGCATCTATACAGAATTTTATCAATGTTACTGAGACAATGCGGAGTTATAAGTGCTACCCGCATCTATACAGAATTCGATCAATGTTTTTCCGGTTCGCGGCGCATCAAATAGAAGCCCGATCATGATGGAGCTCTTAAAAGCGAAGGAATTTTTTGTTAAAGAGGGTGATTTAATGACATATATGGCGACAACTATTTAATGGAAAGGTGAAGTCTATGGTTATTTAAAGGGCCCTTTCAAACTTTAATCCACGCCCCCTCTTTTAAAATGACGAGATAGAGAGAGCGCCATCATTGACGGTTTCAAAAAGGGAAACGACCTCCCTCTATTTTAAAAGCCAAATAAACTCAGCTTTAGGGATTTTTGCAGACATAGATGTCTCTTACATACGTATTAACCCATAACTGCCCACTTTTCTAAGGAAAATATAAAACCACTTGATTCATATTGTGTATATCCTTTTAAAATAGAGAGCAAACTGATCCCTTATAGATAGAGAGCATTCATGTTAGTTAGTTATTTTTATATTAATATGTATATAAAATGACTGATTCATGTGGAGCAAGGATGGATATATGACCCATTAAGATCCCTTTGCCATTTAAGATATAATGGGCCAGGGAGAGGAAGACATTCCTTTCTCCTTAAGAGTGCTTATCTAAAAGCTATATCCTCTCAAGTCAATGTCCTTTAATATAATATAATAGGCCACTTTTAAATTAAAAACGAGTATTATTAATTTGATGATGAATCAAATGACCTAGAAAAAATATTGATCTACTCTCCCTCCCTCTTAATATGGTCTAGCTATATTTTCCATTTCAAGGTGCTTATCCTTCCTTAGAAAAATGGGGGTTATCTCCCCTCAACATTTTAGGTAAGCAATCTTCTTTAATACAATATTACCCTTTCCCATCTCATCTATTTTAAAAGCAAGCAAGTTCATCCCTCTTTGTTTTAAAAAGAGCATTTTAAAAGAGAGGGGGGGATGGACTTTGGGTCTTTTAGAGTTTTTTTTAATACGTATGTAATAGACACATATGCATGTAATAACAAACTATCCTCTCCCTATAATTTCAAAGATATTTCCTAGCTTATTATTCAAAGCATGTCCATGTTTTAAAGAGGGATGATGGATGAAAAATTATCTATATATGGTTTTTCAAATCATTGTATACCTTTTGAAGTGAAGAGGATTCCTCTCTATTTTAGAAGGGAATAGGGTGCTCAGATCTTTGAAACTTTAAGTCAAAATAATTAAATAGGAGGATTACTATGATTATATCCCTTGTAAATGAAAGCCTTTCAAAGAAGAAAAAAAATTATTTTATACTATAGATGATTGGCTATGAAAAGATCATTTTGTTTTTGTGGGTTGGTCCGGTCCTCTCCATCATAACCCTTCTCCTTGTGCATAAAAAAGCCCTAGGTGGATGGTTTACGGGTACAACCTTTGTGACTTCATGGTATACTCATGGCCAGTTCCGTCTCTATTTAAAAAGGGGAAGGTTGTAATTTTTTAACCGCTGCAGTTTCCCTTTTGAAATAGAGAGGCAGCCGAGGCACATTCTTTGCTGCTATTATGGGGTCCTGAAGCACTTAATTTTTAGGAGATTTTAAAGCCCTCTCTCTCAAAAATAAAAGGTGTCTCTTAATCTTAAAATAGCGGCGGGTGGTCTATGGACTTTCGCTGCTCTTCATGGTGCTTTTGGTCCTTTCAAAACAGAGACGGGTTTCATGGCCAATTTGAACATTAAGGGCTCAATATACCCATTTTAAAATAGAAAGCAAGTGACCTTATAATGCTTTTAAAATAGAGATAAAATTTTTATTTGTTTTTGTTTATGTACTCCTTGATCCATCATTTTAAAATGGAGAGGGGGTCAATCTGGTAGGTTTTTTACACTTAGAAAAGGGTGCAACAGCTTGAACTTGACTACACCATCAAGAATTATTTTACCATAAATTAAAACATGTTATTCCTTCATGATAATGCAATCTAGAATGATTTTCAACCTATTTACCATAATTTTTGAAATGATCTTGTAAATCATATTACAAAGGCTTATTGGATAAAAATAATTAGAATACTTTGTCTTTCCTTTATTGGGAACCAATATAATAAAATTTGCATGAATATAACTTATTATTGCCTTCCTTTTCTAATCCTCTTTAACCACAACCAACATATCACTCTTTAATAAATCAAATATTTTTAAAGGAAATGTAAGAAATCCATAGGGGTGGTTCTTTGTTAGGATGGAAAGCTCAAAATACTTCATATAACTCCTCCATAGATATCTTCTTCATCAAGATTTAATGTTATCCTTATGTGATAATTGATATAATATTTTACAAAAGCTTACATTGTGCCTCCTTATCTTGCCTAGTATCTAACAAAATATTTTTGAAATAAATAATTTCTTCCTTCATGATATCTTTTTTCCCTTAATATTTCTTCCATTTGGAGTTAAAATATTTTTGATGCGATGAAAGAAAAAAGTTGTTTTGTTATAGCATGAAAAAATTTGATAATTTTGTACCTCCCTTGATCCATTTCTCCTTAGATTATTTGAACCAATATGATTCTTCCTTTTTTAAAGCATTATGATAATAGAAAAATAACTATTTTTATTGTACATAAGAATCCTGGTCAATTCCATTGATTTATACTATCTCTTATTTTCTTTGAAAATGTTACCAAATTTTTGGCATTCTAAATCATCATTTTACCCTTTAGATATTTCATATTTTGAATAAACCCTAGTCCATTCCATTGCTTTCTACTATCTCTTTTAATATTTTGACATAGATTAAATTTCCTTCTTTTCTTTAAAAATATCATCAAATATTTGGCATTCTAAATATTTATTTACCCCTTTATATATTTAATATTTAAAAAAAATTGTACATACATGATCCTTCAAAATTTTCTTCATCCCACCATAACATAATTGTTTGGAAAAAATCAGGATTTTGGAGCCACATAGACTAGAAGCATAATGGATTTGGATGACCATTATTGAGTAAACCAAACCATTCTGGAAACTTACCTAAACCATTCTGGAATAATAATCTACAAACAACATGAAGTAAATCTCACCCTGGAGCTTTGTGTTATGGTAGGACCACATAAATCAGTATGTATTAGACTCAAAGGCTTAGAAGACATATAGCCTTTTGATTTTTAAGTTGTCCTAGTTTACTTTCCATGTTGGCATGGTGCATAAATTATATTTTGCGGTCTTCTTATTTTAGGTAAATCTCTAACTGCATGTTTATTTCTTATGCTAACTATGTTGTGAAAATTCAAATGACCCAATCTTCTATGCCACAACCAACCCTCATATTCTTGTGATAGAAAGTACTTTTTCCCTTTGATCTCATTGAGCATGTATAAGTTTTTTGGGTTCCTTCTTGCATTTGCAATAATTCTTCATGTTTCTATTTTCCTTATCTCTCATCTATCTGGATGGAAGGTGACCATGTATCCTTGATCACAAAGTTGACTTATACTCAGTAGATTGTGTTTTAACCCTTTGACATACAAAACATTCTCTGTTTTGTTTTTCCATTGTCTAGACTTAGAGTACTTTTCCCAACAATCCTTGTTGATCCATTATCACCAAAACTTATTGATCATCTATTTGTTTCCTTTAGAATAATGAACTTGTCTTTGTCTCCTATCATGTGACTAGAGCAACCACTATCCAGATACCATTATTTATTTTTATCTTGATCATGCAGGGTTGTTTGTACTAACATAGATCTAGCCCTAACATTCTTTCTTTCATCCTTCCTAGTTGTTGAAATTGTTTTTCTAGACTCAGGAAATGTCATTTTACACCACCTAGCCTTATACCCAAAGATATTGCATTTGTAACATATAACATCATCATCCATGAGAGGTGCAAAGGAACTTAAATTTCTATTTTATCTAGCATGATGAATATATTATGCATCTCTATGTCCATATTTATTGCAAGAAAAGCAATGACCATGGAAGAAGTTATGTAACTTGTTTGGAGATCTTGGATATTGTGATGAATTGATCTTCTTTTTGTGATTAACCCTTATCCAAGGTTCTTCTTTGCTTTCTTCCTTTCTGATGTCCTTTACTTGCTTTTCTTTGTTTGAAGTTTATTCCTTTTGGAATCTTGATTCCTCATTTTTCTTCTCATATTATGTTTCTTGTAGTATCTTGGTCCTTTCAAAGTTATTCCTTAGGAGAACAAGTTTTACTTCCAATATTCCACATTTTGTTTCCCTGGATTTCAAAAGATCTATCATATCTTGCTCAATATTTTTTCCTTATTCCACCTTGATCTTGAGTTTTGTGATATTCTGTATGAATTCCACTCTTGCTTCTTCATCTTCCTAAATTTTTTCTTTCAGGCTTGAATTTTTCTCTCTAAGTATTTCTAATTTTCTAAGAGCAACATGGAAATCTTCTTTCATATCAAACATATTCTCTAATTAATTCTTTGAATTCATGTGTGCTACCAAAGGATCCTCTTCCAAGTTGTTATACTCTTCACAGAGAGACCAACTCTGATATCAATAAAAGAACATGTGCTTATACTGAGAGGGGGGTTGAATAGTATAACTTAAAACTTTTTTCCAAATAGTAGCATCAGCATTAATAAAATAGTAAAAATCACACAAAGCATCACACACATGAGAGACATCATTTTTAACGTGGTTCACCCAATATGGGCTACCTCCATAGAGAAAATATTTCTTCTAAATATTTCTCAAATAATATCTTGGGAATCATTCCCAATTACAATTTTTGTGGACCTCTGTCCAAAGGAGATGCTGATCCCTTAATCTCAAGTTCATGGATATATTCCATAGGAGAACTCTTTTCCCTTCTAATCTAGCTAGTGATCTTATAGAAGACTTTGTCTCTCTGTTGCACTGATTGGTGGATCTCTCTCCACATGAAGACTCCTCACTTAGAAGATCTATCTTAAATTTTCCTGGTTGCTAGATATTTATCCACTGATACTCTATCCTCTATAATATTTCACCTCCAAAGCTATGTCAATAGGTTCACTCAGAACCTTCTCAAATATTCTCAATAGGTTCACTCAAAACCTAATAAAATATGCTCAATAGGTCCATACAGAACCTGATCAAATATGCTCAATAGGTCCACATAAAACCTGCTCAAATCGACTCAAAAGGTCTACATAGAACCTGATCAAATCTTCTCAAAAGGTTCACATAAAACCTATCCAAATCTGCTCAGCAAGTCCTCTCTAGGACTTGATCAAATCTGCCTTGCAAGCTTCCACAAGCCTTCTCAAAGACTTACCTCAAATCTGCCTAACAAGTCCACACAAAACTTTTTCAATCACATATAATCATAAAGAGAATTGTTAGAGACTCAATATGTTCTATACTCAAATCCTAATCTCAACTCAAATCAAAATATAGAATAGTTTGTTTCATGGAACTTAAACAACCACTTCACACAATCACTTGACTAGGCTCAATCAACTCTACTCAACCAATCACCTCAAGGAATAACTCTTTCTCACAAACCCTAGTCCAAGCATGTGTCAACTAACTCAAAATATTTCCAACAATACTCAACAACAAATCTCACATAAAAATGATACTCATGTTCTTTTCTAACTCAAGTTCAAGTTCTTTGCCTGACCAATTGTCTTCAACAACAATTCTTATAAAACAAGGTTTAATCACAACTCTCAAACCAAAAAACCTTGAAGCATTAAACCAAAAACTCTTCAAAAATGAAACCACAATCAATCCTTTTATCTCCAAAGATATTTTCAAAAATCAATCACCCAAATAATTCTAGGAAGAATATTGCCCATACCTTTTTTATGCCTTATGAGTTGTCCACTAAATCTGCCATACTTAACACATTTTATTTTTCCAATATCAAAAAGGGTTAGAGGTCTTGAGTAATAACACAATAATAAAAATAATATCTCAATAAAACCTTATTACTCCAACTCAATAAAATGCACCATATCCTCTTATGTAAGAACTAAACCCTCAAAAAAATGAATCAAACTTACTTTTGGAACTCATTGACAAAACCAGAAATATCTCCTTACACACATCTTATTTCTCCCTCTAAGAAATCTAAACAAGTAGCTCTCGAAAAGATTTTTTCAACGATATATAATTTGATATTTCCAAAAATAAAATCAGTATAAATATCTATCTTTCCTAGGGCATACCATATCCTTATTTCTCCTTAGGCAACTTTGGCAGAAATTAAAATATTAATCAAAAATTAAATTCATTTGCCTTGCCCTCGACGGTATTTGCTCCCCCTATTTCCTTATTCACAATACTTTAGCCAAAACCAAGATGTCATTAGGCCATGCAACCAGACAAGTCTAAATTAGGATGTCCACCATTAATTTTCCACGAATAGTGCTCCTTCGAAAAATGACAAGTGCTTCACACGCTTCTTCCTTGCAATCCAAAAGGCCTCATGTGAATCGAACGTGGTACCTCTTCATTAGTACCAAGTAAACATACCACTAGACCACGTTGGCCTATGCACTTAGAGTCTCCAAAACTCCACACATTTAGCCTTTACATAAATCATAAGGGCTTTGAAATAACAACTCGTTTGCATGCGCTTCGAATTCAAATCAATTGCAAGGGGAATTTGGTAAATGATTTTGTTGGCATTTATATAATGCCTTTTTCCCTCTTAGCATCACGTCGGCGTTTCAAATTATTTCGATGTCGGTGTGATTTAATTTATAATTAATTTAAATTTAATTTTAAATTTAAATATTATAAATTAAAAACAACCTTAGGTTTAAATTAATTAAACCTTAGAACTTTGTCTTAAAGAACCAACCTTAGGTTTAATTAAATATTATTTATAAAATTTAAATTCCTTTTGAATTTAAATAATTATTAAACCTATTTTTTACCTTTGCAATAACCCCTCTTGGGTTTTTATAGACCAAGTGCTTAAATTGTGCTACCAATAATATTAAAATATTATGGAGCCTTTTTCCTTTCACTTTTGAACTGATGAAGCTTTTTCTTGGTTGACTTGCGTGACTTAATTTCTTTTCGAATTTCTTGATAAGAGTGATAACTTTATCAAGTGACATCAATGGCAAATTTTAGCTCAGAGTACTCAAAATGTCCAACATTTATAAGTATGATGAGCAAGGTGCAACCAAAGTATTGTCATTGTTGTCAACACAGTCAGAGTTGATCAGTTGATGCAATGGAAAGGAGTGGACAAGAGTTGATTGATGAGCAAGGTGATGGATAGGAGTTCATTGATGAGCAAGGTGCAACCAAAGTGTAATGGACAGGAGTTCATTGATGAGCAAGGTGTAGCCAAAGTATTGTCATTGTTGTCAACACAGACAAAGGATCAGTTGATGCAATGGACAGGAGTGCAGAGGTCATTAGATAGATCGGTTGATGAAGTGAACAAGAGTTCAGAGCAGTCAGAGCATGTTTAGTGAATTTCCAAGGAGACAGAAGTGGCCCATATGCAAAAGCTCAAAGAAAAAGACAAGTAAGAAAACTGTCGCGATATCGTGAAATGTTTTTTGTCGCAATTTCGTGACATAACGGACGAGAGAGAAAAAGCTGGAAAAGCTGTCATGATTTTGTGACATAACGGAGGAGAGAGAAAATACAAGAAAAACTGTCATGATTTCGTGACATAACGGAGGAGAGAGAAAATGCAGGAAAAACTTTGGCGACTTCATGACATATTGGAGGAGAGAGAAAATGCTAGCAAAACTGTCGTGATTTCATGACATGTTTCATTTTTGTGGTCCAAAGCGAAGAGAAAGAGGAGAGAGAAAAAGATGTCACGATTTCGCAACATGTTGAGAAGCTGGAAAAGAAACTGTCACGATTTCGTGACATGTTAAGAAGAAAGAAAAGAAAACTGTCACGATTTCATGACATGTTGGCAGAGAAAAAGCCAAGTGGAAAAACTGTCGCGATTTCGTGACATGTTTGGAAAGAAGGCACAGGAAAATAAAACTATCATGATTTTGTGACATGTTTGGAGAGGAGCATGCAAAGAAAAGTGTCACGATTTCGTGACAATTTGTGAGAAGAGTTGTATAGACAAAAATGTGTCACGATTTCGTGACAAGTTCAAGAGAAGGGGCTTGCAAAGAAAAGTGTCACGATTTCATGACAGGTTCGAAGAGTAAGTGCCAAGGAGAAAAAGTGTCACGATTTTGTGACATGTTGGGTTTTCGCGACCCGAAGAGGAGAGAGATTGTACGGAGGCAATTGTGTCACGATTTCGTGACATGTTCCATTTTCACGGGCCAAAGATAGAAAAGGCACAAGGCAACGAAAGTGTCATGATTTCGTGACATGTTCCATTTTCATGGGCCAAAGACAAAAAAGGCACAAGGCAGTGAAAGTTTCACGATTTCGCAACATGTTCCATTTTTGCGGGCCAAAGACAGAAAAGGCACAAGGCAGTGAAAGTGTCACGATTTTGTGACATGTTCTATTTTCACGGGCAAAAGGTAGAAGAAGGCACAAGGCAGTGAATGTGTCATGATTTCGTGACATGTCAGGTTTTCGCTGGGGTTTGTGGAGAATAGTGTATGAAAGAGAAAGATGTCACGATTTCATGACATGTTTCGTTTTCGCTGGTTGAAGCCAAGAAGAGTAGCAAGGAGGCGTAAGTGTCACAATATCGTGACATGTTATGTTTTCGCAGTCAACTGGCAAGAAAAAGTCAAAGGGGAAAAAATGTCGTGATATCATGACATGTCATAGTTTCGTGGGTATAAGCCAAGAAGCATACACAGGGACAGTTGCAGAATAAGTTCATGTAGCAAAATAAGAACTATTATAGGTGAAGATTTAACTGGAGTCAGAACTGTGGTTGCAGGGAGTGTTGCAAAGACAATCATGCAGTTAAATAAGAATAGTGAACTGAAGTATTTACGACAGTTACAGGGGCAGTTATAGTGACAGTAAATAGAAGTCATTACTATAGTGATAGGGGCCATTATAAAGAAATTTCATGCAACGATGGTTACTGAAAGTCGTCAGAAGAAGACCAAGAGTTGGACAGAGAAACGTTTCAAAGAACTGTTTTATTAATAAGATTGCATGTGAGAATAAAGAAGTCGTTACTATTAATAAGCTGCATGCGAAAATATAGAAGTTAAAAATAGAGAGAGAACACTGTTATAAAAGCAGGTTTGTGTGAAGAATTGGGGTTGAGCTCCATGCGGGAAGAGAGAGTAGCGTGTTGCAGAATAGAGGGATAGTTATGTGGGATGAGTGCAGAAAGTATGTGCAGTAACAGTGCATGAAAATTAAGTGCTATATGAGCTGGGAAAGCATGTGCAGAAATAGGGCACGCCAAATGAGCGGGAAAATAGTGAACCACTAATAGAGAGTGTTGTCAATAAAGAAAAAGTGTTGCCTCATAAATGCAAGAAGCTTGAAGAGGAAGTTGTTACTCAGTATGGGAGAGTGTCGCTGTATAAAGGAATAGTGAGCTATAAGAATGCGGTAAGATGTTCAGAGCCATGAGAGCTGCAAGAGTAAGCTATATGAAAGGGTTGTAAGTGTGCAGTAAGTAGAGCTGTAAAAGAGTGTATGCTTCCATGAGATTGATTTGAGTTAAGATAGACCAAGTGAGGGTCTTGTAACATAGAAGGCATTTTTATGTCAATCAAGATTTAAAATAGAAATCCAAGTTGGTGCTTGGAATCAGGGGTTGGTGCTCCTTCCAGTTGGTGCTGGTAAATTAGGGGTTGGTGCTCCTTCCAGTAGATGTTGGTAAATTGATTGTAAAGTTGGTGCTTTGCAATGGCTGGATTTGGATGGGAGTCCAAGCAGTCTATTTTGAGGAGTAGCCAAAACTGGTGAACCTCGTTACATCTTGTGTTATGTGATGCTCTCTTGTGGTACTTGTTTCTAGTTTTAATCTTTCATTGTTCTGGCTTTAAGAGTTAAAGTTTTAAGTTTTAAATAGCTGCACTAATTCACCCCCCCCTCTCAGTGCCATTGTAAGACTAACAAAGTATCATATAGGTTTAACATTAGTTGTGTACAATCATTTAAATGTTAATAAAAAATCTTATATAAATTTAATAAGTAGTAAATAAAAATAATTTACCTAAATTCATTTAAAATATATGTAAAAAATATTATATAAATTTGTCTATGTAACAAATATTATATAAATTTAAGACAAATGTTAAATTTAATACCACTCAACGTCAAAATATATATGTATTAGATGATTTCAGATTACATATTAAGCATCACTCCATGTGATGCTGGTCGCATGTAAAGACAAAGAATGTGAGCAAGATGAAATTGTTGGATAGTTTTTCCTTTATAGGAATGATTTACAACAAGAGAAGCACATCAGCATAGTACCGATGTGAGAATAAGAATAAATTGTTGGCTCCAATAGGAGCTTTAAATTTTGTTTCCAATACATGGAGGAAAGGAATGACATGGACGTTGCTCACTTGATCTCATTCTCTAAGCCGTGGGATGTTTATTGGAGTTTACTAATCTAAAATTTAAAAAAATGATTAAAAAATTTGGAAGAAAATTTTACTCAATAGTATTACAAGCATGGCCTAGAGGGACTGCAGGTGAGAGCTCCTGCAGTGTTTGTGAGTTTTGGTACTAATTCTCCTCTAGCAACTTTAAAAATTTACTGAGGATTATACATGGGCAGTGCTCTTCCTCTTCTAGAGGGTAGTAAGTATGCTTCATTCAATAATATGTCCCTTTAGTGTCCAACTTTTATAAAGTGGAGACATACCACTTTATTTTTAAACTTGTATGGAGACCTTGAGTCCATGTTACAAATGGCCGACAATATGGTCCTCTTTGACTGTTTTTTTAATGTTTTTTTTTCACATCAAGAATAAAATTTGGAGATGAAACCAGATGGCCCATGTAATTACCATATGAGGGAAATTTGACAACTATTTTTATTTCGCTTGAGTGCAATGCTAGGAATTTTTTCTTGATGTTTATTTTGTTGCCTAGAGAGGTATGCTATTGTTTTTCCAACAAGTTGAAATCCCAATTAATACCCATGCATAGAGGTATTTGTAGTCGTCGAAAAGTTTTTTTCGAGCCGAACACAATGGAGGAAATCATTTTCATTTTTGAAATTATTTTTCCATATTTTTTGTGGATCAAATACTATTGTATCATGGAGTGCATTCTCTATCGAACCTGACACTCCAATATCATTTGGTGCCCTTATTTTTTTTTTGTCCATTGTTTTGGAAATTTATCATTTCATTATGTCCATATAGGTGGTAACCACATACTCATGCTTGTGAAGTCGATTTGGACTTCCCTAGCGATTCTTGTGGTTCTTTCCACACTATCTTCACACCTTTTTTTGATGAGTCTCTACTTTTTTGAGACATCTGATGGGTCCTTTGTAGATTTATTGATGGAAGTTGTCATAGGGGAGGTTTAAGAGGACATCTTCCTTCCTCTCAATCCTCCATGCACATATTCCTTCTCCTTTTTCTATTCTAGCAGGTGTTTTTCTCCCTTCATTCAACATAGATATTTTTACCATATATTATACATGAGTACCTTATCGGGCTTTCTTTCCAGGACTCATACTCGTGGATATACCACTTGTTTTACTATTTATCCATAAATTTTGGACCTTGTTATCAGCCCATTATGTTCATATAGGTGGAAACCACATACTCATGCTTGTGGAGTCATTTTTGGACTACCCTTGCGATTTTTGTGGTTCTTTCTTCATCCTATCTCCACACTCCTTTTTTGTGAGACACTTTGGTTTTAGGAAACTTTTTCTTTAGTGATCTTTATTCTTTTTTATCACATATTGTACATGAGTACCTTATCAGGCCTTGCTATCGGGACTCATTTTTGTGGCTATACCATCTCTATTGTACATGAGTACCTTATCAGGCCTTGTTATCGGGACTCATATTTTGTGGATATGCCACGTACTGTTTATTCCTTTATTCACTTACCCCTACTATCACTTAAGGGTGGGTGTTAGAGTATATTGGTGCATAGAGGTTATTACCTCTCTCTTCTTTTTATTGTTCTTTTTCTTCTTGGAATATGGTTTTTTCCCATTATGTTTTTCACCATATTTCCTATATAGAGTACATTGTACATGAGTACCTCATCAGGCCTAGTTGTCGAGACTCATTCCTTTTTGTTCAATGAGGACAATCTTTGTCATACGATGACATGCCTCTTTCTTTTTGAAATATGGATTTTCCCATGTGGTTTTTTCACCATCTCTCATTTATATAATAACATAACACATGAATACCTCATCAGGCCCAGTTTCTAGGACTCATTGTTTTAGGACAATATTCACCATACGAAGACATGCCTTTTCATTTTTCTTTTTTCATAGATGGTTTTTTCCCATGGGGTTTTACCATATCTTCAAAAATAATAATTGTATATGAGTACCTCATCAGGCCCTATTATCGGGACTCATTTGTTAAATTCACCCCTAGTATCACTTAAGGGGGGATTTATTTTTTGTTCAATGAGGACAATATTCACCATCCGAAGACATGCCTCTTCCTATTTGAAATATGGTTTTTCCCATGTGGTTTTTTCACCATCTCTCATATATATAATAACATAGCACATGAGTACCTCATCAGACCCAATTGTTGGGACTCATTTTTCTTTGAGGATAATATTTGCCATATGAAGACATGCTTCTTATTTCTTATTTTTTGATAGATGGTTTTTTCCCATGGGGTTTTACCATTTCTTCAAAAAAACATTTTACATGAGTACCTCATTAGGCCCAGTTGTCATGACTCATTTTTCTTTGAGGATAAGCTTTGCCATACGAATACATGCCTCTTCTTTTTTCTTTTTTGATAGATGGTTTTTTTCCATGGGGTTTTACCATATCTTCAAAAAGAAACATTGTACATGAGTACCTCATCAGGCCTTGTTTCCGGGACTCATTTGTTAAATTCACCCCTAGTATCACTTAAGGGGGGGTGTTAGAATAAATAATTAGTCTCTTAAGTTCTACTAAGATAGACTTACTTGAGTTACCACTCTTCCATTAGTCAGGTGAAATCTCAGTTTATCCTAGTTCATATTTGATGATTTGTTGTAATCCAACGACTCTCAATGATCAACTTTGCTATTTATACAAATTTGATCCATTAAATAAATCAATGAAGTATTCTACTTTTATAGCAAATTATTTTAGTGGTATTATAATTTTCCAAATGTTCATGTAGCTTTGAACTTTCCTTGATAGGGTCGCTCTCTTCTTTGATATGAAAAATAATTCTAGTTCAATAAGTAAGGAAAAAACATAGGGATATTTTAATGTTGAGTTTCACCATCACAAACTATTGCTTTATCCTCCTAAAACATGTATCATAAGTTCTTACTTTGTAGTAAACTAATCATTTGAGTTGACCGAATACTATAATTTTATTTATTGATATTTGTAACTAGGGATTCATTATGTATACTCCATTAGGATTAAATATAATTCAAGAGAATAGGATCAATATGTGGATTCTGAGAACATTGCATTTTTATATCATAAATGCTTTGAGAACAAACTCATGGCAAGATATTACAAAGTGAAAATAAAGTAGAAAGAGATGGAAAATTTTGCACATTAGAGAAACATCATTATGAAATAAGGAGATCATATCATAATAGAACCTTGGTCAAATGAAGGATTTTATACTCCTACCGAAGTATCAAAAAATCTATCTACATCATAAAATGGTAAAGTCCATTACAATTTACTCAAATCGACTATTGTAAACTAAAATGGCTTGAGAGATGAGAAAGGAATATGGGGAGGCAAAATTTTAAAGAAAATGAGATGAAGCATTTCAAGATTAATCCATGTAAATTATATTTATTTTTCTCATGTACCATTAAATCCTCTCCTTGTAATAAAAATAAAGTGTATTTGTTCCACTCTAGGGATTCAGGAGAACATAATAAAGAAATTCATATGGAGGATTTCCATGGAAATTTAGTGATTTTAGGGAAGCATAAGAAATTAATTACAATATAAGATCATTCTTATACTTTATAAAATAAATAAAGTTATGATGAAATTTTATCATGGAATATTAGGGGTATGAATAAGATCCCTACAAAAATATTTATTTACAAATTAATAGTTTGTTATATTCCAAAGTTTATTTTAATATAAGAATAAAAATTAAATAGTAAGTAATATAAGAATGCTTTTAAAATATTTTGGAATATGGGGGATTGTCTACAAATTTCTTATAATACAATCAACCTTGGGTTATGTGTAGCCCATGCCAACCCTTGTACAATATAATAATATATCCTCAAATATCTATTCGTAGGTACCCTAACATTTACCTATTCTAAAATTTCTAGATAATCCTTCACTATGTTTTTCTCTTATTAGATTCTCCTTCATTGAACTCTATGGTATACATACTTTTTGTTCCTTGAGCAACATTTTATCTTGGTTGAAATAATCCATTCATATCATCCTATCTCATATAGTAGGATTTTTGTAAGCTATTCAAGCTTTCAGTAAGTTCAAATCATCAACATAATATTTTTTCATAGCATCAAAACATGTTATTTCAATATTCATTACATTCATAAATAATTTTTTCTACTTAAAGTATTGACTACTCAATTTGAACTATCAATCCCATGCTTCAATACAAATAAATAGCTTTGAATATATTCTACCCATTTCATGTGTCTTTGGTTCAATTCTCCCTAACTGTTAATGATTTTCAAAGCATGGTGATCTCTAAATAGCATAAATTTCTTTGATAATATATAATATCTACATTTCTCCAATGCTTGCATACTGGTATAGAAATCCTTATCATAAACTATATATTTCTTCTTTTTATAATTCATATTTTCACTTAAATAAGGAATATGTCTACCTTCTCGATTCAAAAATCCTCCAATGGTTATCACATTGGCATCACAATCTATTTGGAAAATCTTGTTAAAGTATAGCAATGTAAAAATTAATTATGCCAAGATTTTATCTTTCAATATGTAAAAACTCATTTTTGCTACAATCGTCTATTTCAATTCATGTTTACATCCTTTCATCATTTTCTTGGTTGGAGCACAAATTCTAATAAAATTTCTAATTAAGTTTCTATAAAAAATTTCTAGACCATGAAAGCTTATGATCTCAAACATACTCATTGGTGATTTCCATTTCATAACTGATAGTTTATAACAATTTAGATGCTCTATTTTCTTCAAACCATGTTTCTATACCATTTTTTTTAACATTAAATTGTATGTATGTTCACTATCCACAATCACCATGCAACATTTCCATCTTGATTGGGAAATCATCCTGATAAGGTTCCTTATTTTCTTAGGTTCATGCACCTCCTTTGCTAGTTTTAACAATACCCTTCTCATAATAATATATTCTCCTTGTTTTGCTTCCTCAATGTGCTTTGGTGAGGCTACACTTTCTTCATTTGCTTGTGTAATATGGTTATGGGATTTCTTCCCATACCCACTAGTTTGATGTACTTGAGGGTATTCATATGCCTAATGGCTAGATTCTCCACATCTATATAAATATTAGGGAAACCTCTACCCCTTCCTTTACTATAACATCCATGTCCTCTTGAGAAATATTTGTTTTCTCTATTATTATGAAAATTACTAGCTTCACATTCCTTCCTTTGTTGTCCTCATTTGTTGTTGATTTATCCTCTTCCTCTAGCATTATTTTACTGCCTTCACAACAATTTTATTTGGACTTGAGTGCTTATTTATATGCCTCTTAAATAGTTCTAATTCATATCATTCCAATCTCATCTCTATGGATAATATTAGTCCATTTATGTATCTTGCCATATTTTCCTCATCATCTTCAATATGACCTCATTTTGTCATCTTCCTTTAGTTCGTATTGCAATCTACTTTGATACCAAATGAAGTAAATGTTCAATATGGTTATTTCCTATTGTATAATAAAGGCAACATATTTAAGATCACAACATCCCAAGACTATAGTCCTATAAGAATGTGAGGTCCCATTGTAGGGCAATATCCTTATTCATATACAACCATGTTCTTTATACGATTATTTTCACTGTATAACAAACTCGTTATAGAGAAAGTTAATTGTATAGTTGTTTGGTAGGTCTGTTT
This sequence comes from Wollemia nobilis, assembly GCA_028583015.1. Taxonomy (NCBI): domain Eukaryota; kingdom Viridiplantae; phylum Streptophyta; class Pinopsida; order Araucariales; family Araucariaceae; genus Wollemia; species Wollemia nobilis. The sequence goes on along the minus strand of JAQPPZ010004581.1, from coordinate 98,699 downwards.
CTATGGTTGTATAGTTGTATGATAGATTCAAATTGGATAGAATCATGTTCTTATCATTTTTTATCAATATCCATACTTGAACGACAATATCATTTTCCTCTTGGAACAACATTTAATTTCAATTTGATCACAAAAGTGGCTCCTTCATTTTAGGTTATGTGGAATTAAACTTGAATGTTTCTTGTTGGAATAGTGGTAATCATTGGCTAGAAACCCGGTTGAATAATAATGACTCTTTTATCTAAATTATTCCTTATTTGGTTGGTAATATTACTCCACTTTTATAATTCTTATATAAAATATTTACAGAAACAACACTTGCAAACTTAGATAGCTTAAGGTATTAACCATTTAAACATGCACAAAAAAAGGAATGAGACTGAATTCATTATTTCATTGCCAAAATATATATTGGTTATACATTTATGTGATGTCTTTCTTTCATATCTCTCTCTATGTTGTCTCTTCCTTTCTTATCATCTTAGTCCTAATGCTATATCTCTTTTTTTTTTTTCATCCTTGTCATTTTTTCTTTCTCTTCTATGCAATCTTTGGGAAATTTATACAAAAGATTTGTTAACCACTTTAATTAATTGTAATAACAGATACACTCTCATAAAGGAGGCACAAGGTAACGTTTTAAAAATTATTTTACGAATAAGAATATAAGTACACCATACAAGATTTATGAAGAATATATCTATGTAGGAGATTTATGAATCAATATGGGTCTTCCATCCTAACAAGGCATTGGTCCTAACAGATTTCCTACTTCTCTTTCAAATAAAAATTGATTTAATGAAGAGTGATATATTGGTTATGGTTGAAGAGGATTAGAAAAGGAAGGAAATACTAAGTGATACTGATACAATGTATACTACATTGGTTCCCATAAAAATAAATATAAAATAATTTAATAAGTTTTATCCAATAAGCCTTTGTAATATAATTTAGAATATCATTTCAAAAATTATGCTAAATAGATTTAAATTATTTCTAGATTGCATTGTCTCAAATGAAAAAGGTGGTTTTCTTTGTCGTAAACAAATTTTTGAAAAGTCCTATAAGAATGTGAGATTCCCTTGTAGGAAAATATCCTTCTTCATATACAACCATGTGCTTTATATGATTATTTTTATTGTATAACAAACTCATTATAGAGAAATTTTATTGTGCAGTTGGTTGGTAGGTATGTTTGCATGGTTGTGTAGTTGTATGATAGATTCAAAATGGATGGCATCATATTTTTATCATTTTTTATTAATATCGATACTTACATGAAAATATCATTTTCCTCTTGGAACAACATTTAATTTCAATTTGATCTCAAAAGTGGCTCCTTAATTTTAGGTTATGTGGAAATAAACTTGAACGTTTCTTGTTGGAATAGTGGTATTCATTGGCTAGAAACCCAGTTGAACTGCAATGACTCCTTTATATAATTTATTCCTTATTTGGTTGGTAATATTACTCCTCTTTTACAATTATTGTATAAAAAAATTCATAGAAACAACACTTGCAAACTCATATAGCTTAAGGTATTAGCCATTTAAACATGCACAAAGAAACAAATAAGACTGAATTATTTATTTCATTACCAAAATATCTATTGGTTTTAAATTTATGTGATGTCTCTCTCTCTCTCTCTCTCTCTCTCTCTCTTATCTATATATATATATATATATATATATATATATATATATATATATTTCTCTCTCTCTCTATGTTGTCTCTTTTTTTGGGCAAGGTGCAATGACAATATTGTCATTGTTGTCAACACACTCAGATGGACAGGTTGATGTAGTGGACAGTTTTTCAAAGGTTGTTCGGAGTATGTACTATGGTTTTAAATTCTTATAAACATGTTTTGATTTTTGGGTGAAGTTATTACAGGTTGTTCGTGTAAATTTACAAAAGTTGCAAAAATCGTCAGGAACTTGTCAAAGTAGAAAAATTGTCAAGTTATAAAAATCGTCAAAGTTGCAACAACATCAATGGAATGTGTTGGATAGCCCAAGATACTATTTAGAGGTTTTTTTATCATTATCAAGTGTGGTTGTAGTATTGGAATGACCGGTTGCTTCACCGGTGCATTGTTGGTCAGTTTCATGCTTTATGTGATAGGTGTAAAATCTGCATCGGAGGTCACTTTACGAGAGGAATATTAAGCAATTCATGAGGAATTGGACCTCAAATATTTTACTAGAGGTATCTAGATATACTGAGAGATTAATTTTTAAATTTTAGCCCAAATGAAGTCCAGAAGAAGAAACGGTGAGCGTTGCAAAATGGCTCTGGAGCACTTTTTCTAGTTTATGTGACATGTAAAATCAACCTCAGAGGCCACTTTGTCGGAGTTACTGTGAATAATATGTGAAGAGTTAAAATATGAAATTTAAACCAAAGGTATTTGGTTTATCCAAGAACATATGTTTCAATTTTTAGCCCATTTGGAAATTTAAGGAGGAAGTTATGACTATTACAAAAAGCCCTATCAACTCTTTTTGGTAATTTTGGTAGTTTCTAAGAATATAACGATTGAGTGTTACTTTTGTGTAACTGAAAAAAATATGTGAGTTTTTAATGTGAAGCATATATATATATATATATATTAAAATAAAAGGGAGCAGGTGGTTTTTTGGAGAAAGGACTATCGGTGCATGTTGTGAAGAATTTTTTTCTTTGGCATTTTGATTGAAAAAATGTGCAAGGTGTGAGATAAATAATGTACAGAGTTGAGAATATTGAAAAGGTTAGACAAAATATTTTAGAGGAGAATATTTGTGAGTTAGACCACTCAGGGTCTTTTTATGAGATTTAAAACTTTTATCAGAGTTTTTTTAAATTTGTCGAGTCAATGCTTGGCAACAGGGGTCGGTGCTCCTTGCAGTTGGTGTTGCTAAAGTCCGGGTTGGTTGGTGCTATTCCCTATAGTTGGTGCTACAAAAATATTGTAAAGACCAAATATTTTCAAGGTTGGATTTGTATGGGATTCCAAACAGTCCATTGGCATAGTGGTTTTCCCACATCAAGTTTCCATTATAAATCTGGTATTATGTGATGCATATTTGTGTGATTGCTTATTTTGATTTGATTTTTTAGTTGGATTAAATTTTTAATAAAAACTGATTCACCCCCCCTCTCAGTATCACACTTAGTTCAACAATTGGTATCACAGCCAAGTTCCTTAATAAGTTTAACCGACTAGGGTGATCTTGGAAGTGACATAATGGCAGGTGGTGAAGGCTTCTCATAAAACAAAGCACCATTGTTTGATAGAACTAATTATGCATTTTGGAGACTCAGAATGTAGATATATATTTGTACTTTGGGATACAACATTTTGGATTCAGTAAACAATGGATACATAATACCCACCACTTCTCCAACTGATGTTGCTAGTAAGAAACTATTTGAGAATGACTCAAAAGCAAAGAATGCTATCATATGTGGATTAGTGGACATCGAACTGGTAAATATTATGGATTGTAAAATGGCAAAGAAAATATTAAATAAACTAAAGACCATTCATGAAGGAGATGTTAATATCAAGGAGGCCAAGTTACAAACACATCAAGCTCAGTTCAAAGGATTAAAGATGAATGAGGATGAGAATATAGAGGTGTTGAGTGGTGTTTTCACACATTTGTGAAAGTGCACTCTCCTTTAGGATTTGGGTTCCAAATCCCCTCTTGCAAAGAAGTTAAACAAACAACTTCTCCAAGGTCTCCGCTATATTAGCATTTGCATATGTGTATTAGTAATATTGACTAAAGATATTCACTTTAAATTCTTGGAACACCTTAGTGATTGCAAGTAACTAAACAAGGGGCAATGTTGGTTTATTTTACCCTAAAACTTTAGTGATTGTTCATTGAACCAAAATAGAGCAAATGTGAGTTGGTCCTCATATGACCATGATGTAGTGCTTAAGAAATGGAAATTTGTGAAAATGCCATAAAACATAACTCCTTCAATGAAATTGGAATTTTCATGAAGGGAATGTCATCATAGGCTCATGAGTGCAAAACAAAGCTGAAAAAATGAAATTTGACCTTAAAATGAAAATTTTCATTTTCGAATTTTTTTAACAATCTGTAACAAAACAGCAACTTCGATGAATTTTTAATACTAAATAACTCCGAAAATGAAATTTCAAATTGTGTATTGGAAGTACGAAGTATAACCTACGCAATGGTTAAATTATTTTTGGATTTTGAAGTTTTTTAAATGTTTATTTTAATGTCTAAATATTAAAATAAAGTTAAAATTTCTTGAAATAAAATGCACAAAAATGAAAATGCATTTAGTATGATGCTATCCTATTCTGAAAAAACTGAAGATATGAGGTTTTCATGCATGCAACCTAACCTATTGGACCTACAAAATAAGCACAATCCGAATAAGCTAAGTGTCGGCTCCTAGGGTTTTAAATGAGGTTTTCAGATTTAAACATTCGCATGAAGCAACCAAGAAAACTTGCATAAACTCCATTTACAAGCCTAAAATCTGAAAAGGGGAAAATAGACATTCAATCTTGCATGCAAAAAATGACTCCTTATTTCTTGTCCATAAGATGCAACTTTCTAAAATTTTCTGTATTAAAAATTTGTCATTTTACAATAAAAGAAGTTTCTGGTTTTCCCAAACCAGTCAATGGAAGAAAACAACTCGAACAGGTCCAGAATGGACCTCTTGCCTTCAAATCTGTAACTCTACTCATGGCAATTTCTGACCCCTTCTGGCCTCTTTGAATGGCGTATTTAAACTTCTAAAAAATTATTTCTCCTTCCATGATGGTTCATTTCATTTTCTGATGGTTGTTCGTTTCACCTTCCCTGATTGTTTGTTTCACCTTCCCTTGTATGCATGTGTTTCGGTTTCCATTTTGTGGTCCTTCATCATGAAAATGTAACATGTTGCAAAACGCAACATGTCGCGATATCGCGACACTTTTTCTTGTTTGGCCGTGAAGACGCAACATGTCATGATATCACGAAACTTTTTCTTCCTTGTTCTTTCTTTTCCCTTTTGGTCACGAAAATGCAACATGTCGCGATATTGAGACACTTTTTCTTTTTTTAACTGTGACCATGCAACATGTCACGATATCACGACACTTTTTCTCTTTTGACCATGATGGTGCAACATGTCACGATATCGTGACACTTTTTCTCTTTTAATCATGATGGTGCAACATGTCACGATATCACGACACTTTTTCTCCTTTGGTCACGAAATTGTAACATGTCGTGATATTGCGACACTTTTTATCTTTTGACCGTGACCATGCAACATGTCGCGATATTGCGACACTTTTTCTTGTTTGGCCACAAAAACACAACATGTCGTGATATCATGACACTTTTTCTCTTTTGATCGCGACCATGCAACATGTCGCGATATCGCGACACTTTTTCTCTTTTGGCCACAATGGTGCAACATGTCGCGATATCGCGACACCTTTTCTCCTTTTGGTATTTTGTTTTTTTTCTTGATCTTTAGCATATGGGCCACTTCAATCTTCTTGGAACACATGCAAAAAATGTGGGTCCCCAATTTTGGGGTACGTTGTGGAGTAGCCACAACAAATGGTGACTCTGCTAGGAAATGCTCCTGAGCATTTTGGTGAGAACTCAACCTAAAAATACATGAATTCAAATACAAGCATTAACAAATATCCAAATAATACAAACAAATTAGAAATACATGAAGCATCAGAATCGTTAAGCATCAACTCGGTGTGTGCAATGTGTTTCATTCCCTATCGTTTGAAATTGATCAACATTCCATTGTTAGTTTCACTTATGATTCGTATGCAATGCCATGAATGATTTGTGCATGATTTGATGTATGAAAATTATGCTAGAGATATGACAACCTGCTTTGCAAAGGCTCAAACCTTCTAGTTTCATGAACAAACATATTGAAACTGTCAAACCCTCTTAGGACCAAATATGTATACTGGATTAATTTACTAGATCCCAAATTTGGTTATGTGTCACTACCATCTTGAACCCATGTGCAAGTGTAAGTGAAATCAGAGCTTTGGGTAATAGGATTCCCAACCTAAGAGAGATGGGAATTTAACCCTATCCTTACTACTCTGATCTGGAGTTCATTACCTCATATTGAACAAAATGATTTAACCTATTATGGATGAAACTGTCAAGCTAGCCTGTCCGTTTGAGCATTTAGTGGTCTTATTTTTAGACAAGACATGTTGCCACGCATGAGCATACTCCACTACCAGCCAGGTGTCTATAGCCTCGATGGAGATTAACCCCATAATCCAGGATTTGACTTTACTTTTGATTTCTTGAACCTTGGGGATGACTACCCATCCTTGCAAGGGACATGTAGTATGATCCTTCCAATCCAATATCAATGATGCAATGAAAGTAGAATGAAAAATATTTTCTTTGGAATTTCAAGTTCTTGATTGGGCAAAATAGAAGCTTTGGGGAATCAGATTCTCAACCTAAGCGAGATGAGAATTAGACCCTATTCTTACTATTCCATGAAGGTCAAATCAGAGCTTTGGGGAATTGGATCCTCAACCTAAGCGTGATGAGGATTTAACCCTATCCTTACTATGATTTTATACTTTAAGTACTATGGGAGTGGTAAAAACCACTGTTTTAAGGATTATGTTGCATGATAGGACAGACACGAAATACTTCTTTTCGCCTCACCTTTTCTTCCAAGTATGTTTTTGATCATTTTGCTCAATATCCTCTTTAATATGTGTAAAATGTGCTTTGTTCAAGATATTTCAGGCATCATTTCCCAACCTTAGGATCCTTTTAATATATGTTATGTAATAACCCTAAGAGGATTTGACACATTTTCAATGATTGTATATGAAATGAAGATGCAACTGAGATGAAATGTATATGCAGTGTGGAATGTAACATGAGATATGAATGCATTGCTTCTTTTGAAATGCGGATGGATTAAACCACCTACTTTGCCATAATTTATAAAACTGACAATTTCATGCATCACAAGTTCCAAACGATATTCCTTAATGTGTTTGTGATATTCGTGGAGCTTTCTGCAATACAATTCCGATGTTTCATATTCTCCTAGTCTTAGTTAACATTCATAAGGACATAAGTTGACATCTCACTTTTCTTTATTTTATTTTTTATTTTTATTATTATTATTATTATTATTTAAAAAACAAACCAAAAATGTCCAAAGGACCAACACACAAAACTTAAAACCAAAACTGAAATGCAAACCCAACATCACAAACCAAAAATTATATACAAATGTACAATATGGTACAAGATGATGCAAAGCTTGGACTATCACTTTCCTGGATCCCAAACATGATTAGAACATTTCAAAATACATATGACACAATATGTATGCCAAATGTTGTAGGAATCCAACAACAATAAGATCAAACCAAGCAATGCAACAAATTTCAACTTGCCACGCTCACCATACCAATTTGATTTAGTTCTATTACCAACACCATAGGTGATATTCAAATCAAATTGATTAGACAATGATTGGTATTTAGTTTTATCTTGTCTATTCTTTAAAGTGCAAGTTTCATCATTCCATTCATGATTTAGAAGTAAGCTTTCTTTATCCAAAATAAAACTTTGTAAGTAAGAGCCTATTTCTAAAAATTTCAAAGCTAATTCATTTTCCATGTTCTTAGGCCAATTAAAATTGTGCAACAATTTACAAGCCTCTAGGATATTTACTAAATGGGAATCATTAAAAGTTTTTATCCTAGGTTCAAGAATTAATTGTTGATGAATTTGATTTAGCAATTTAAGTGCATCAACTTCTTTTTCATTCACTAAAATAATGTTATCAAAGGTGTGGTTAGAAATTAATCCTTGTTCTTCATTCACCTTCAATGGCATTTCATCATATAGCACTTGTTCTTTCTCCATGATTCATTTATCAAAGGCACCAAACTTAGGTACCCAATTGAACACACGTCCATCCTTTTCAACTCTCAAATATTTTTGGTCAAAGTGTATGTCAAGTAACTCATCTTCATGATCAATCACTTGCGTCTCCTCCCATTCATCTTCACCTTCCTTAGATGGTTCAGTTATTTCCAAAAGTGGTTTATCTCTTGAATTCAAATTGGTAAAGCTATCATAATCAAAATTTGTAACCCATGATTCAATTTTATCATAATTTGGAAGATGTGGATCCTCTTGGTCATAACTTTCAAGAACATCATCCAAAGTGTCGTTCGAGAACAAGTGGTGAAATTCGATTATGTCTTCAACTTCATTTGTTGATTTTCCTTCCAATTCATTTTCAACCACTTGTGATGGCTTAGGAGCTTCTATAATGGGATCGATTTTTGAATTCCATGTCATATAGTTGCTCCAATCCTTTGCAAGTACATCTAACCAAATCATGTCCACATAAGTTTGTTCATCCAAATCATCCTTTTTGGGTAATGATTCTGGATATTTCTTTTCCAAAACAAGATGGTGATCATTTGATTCCAACTTCTTGTTACCCATCCATAGAATTTATTCTCCAAAATCTTCATGCTCTTCGAGACTTTTTGAATAGGTATTTACTTCAACATGAGTCACCTCAAAATATCTTGTGATGCTCAAAGAAGCATAACATAAAACACCATTAAGATCGGCATTATGAATTTTCTTCCTAGGATGATTTGGATGCATACATTGATGTGCTCGTTTTTGTGGTGGAACATGCCTACATACCTTCTTAACCACTTTCTTTTGCTATTTTACTTCCGATACGAACTCTTTGGGTTGAGTGGTAGAAGTAGTAGGATTAGTTGGATTGATATCCATGGACTGAGCTTGAACATTTGTTGCGATGGTTCCATGAGTGACCACATGATTCTCTAATTGAGGCATAGTTGGATGGATGGAAGTACTTGTATAAGCACAAGTGGGAGCATAAGTTGGTATGGTAGGATAAATTTGATTATAGGGAAAAAAATTTAATATCGAATTTTGTTGTGCCCACGCTTGATTTACCATCGAGGTTTGATTGCAAGCCCCTAGTTGTCCTACCATAGTTGATTGCTCCACTCCATAACCTTGTGGCCTCAATTGTTGATCTAAAATCATAGCTTATGTGTAGGTTGATGCAAGATCAGTAACCAAGGGATTCATCCTAAAAAATATGGCAAATAATGGATCCAATGCTCGAAAGTATATTTGAAGAGCACCACTTTCCTCCATAGTATAGGGAGAAATTAATCTCGCATGAAGCTTTTGAAACCTCAAGTTGAAACTTCTCACTGGATCATTAGGTTCTCTTTTGCAAGAAGCAAATTGTTGAAATATCATGAGAGGATCAATGAACAACCTAAATTTATTGATAAACTCATCTTTCAATTGATTCCAAGATGTAATATAACTAGTGGGTAAATTGATGTACCAATAATATGCCACCTCATCTAGGGTTCCAGGAAACATTCTACATGCCACATCCTCATGTTCGACATTCCATCTAACTAGGATATCCACATAGGATTGAATATGTTCCTCGACTAATGTTAGACCATTGTGTTTAAACTTGGGCAAATGTTTTTCTATGTTCTTGGGTAAATCATGAAAATCTCCACTAATGTTCAAAGGATTAGCATGCATCCCATACCACGTTCCTGCAGTTGTAGCCATTAATGAAAATGAAAGAACAATTTCAAAACCAATTTTTTAGTCATGAATAAAAGGAAGGAACCATGACAAAGCAATATTCTAAAAATGTAAATTAGTTTTTGATTCACCAGATCGCATATGCACAAGTGAAGAGCATACTCCTAGTGTTGTAGGCTTTCTGATTCACAAGATCGCATTACACACAAGTGAAGAGCATAATACCGACAACAGATACATTTTAGACAAAATAATTCCTTACAAATAATCATGAAATGACTAGCAAATATCAAACATGTAACGTATGAATAATCATGTTAGCATCAACCAATAAATGTATCCATTAAAATCTGATAAAAGTAATCGCATGGAGACAACCTCGTTAGTCAAGACCAAAAATTTTTAAAATCGAATCAAAACACATTATTCCTGTATGAACAATAAAAAGCATTAGAACAATGTATAGCAATTCATGTCCTCCTTTTAACAATACAAGGTTGTATTGTTAAAAGAGGGCTACAGATAATAATCAATAGGGCATGAAATATTCAAAATTTAAATCCCTATAGCATTTAAATCACACCGAAATAAACCAATTCAGGCCCTCCTTCTAGCACCAAAATGTTGAGTGGTGTTTTCACACATTTGTGAAAGTACACTCTCCTTTAGGATTTGGGTTCCAAATACCCTCCTACAAAGAAGTTAAACAAACAACTTCTCCAAGGTCTCCGCTATTATAGCATTTGCATATGTGTATTAGTAATCTTTATTGAAGATATTCACTTTAAATGCTTGGAACACCTTAGTGATTTCAAGTAACTGTAAACAAGGGGCAATGTTGGTTTATTTTACCATGAAAATTTAGTGATTGTTCATTGAACCAAAATAGAACAAATGTTAGTTGGTCCTCATATGATCATGATGTAATGCTTAAAAAATGGAAATTTGTGAAAATGCCACTCAACAAGAGGCATATATGCTGATATTTAATGAATTCATTAATGCAATTAAAAGACTTGGTAAGGAAATCAAATATTCTATCATCGTGAAAAAAAGTATTAAGGTCCCTTCCCCAAAGATTTGATTCTAAAGTTCCAGATCTAGAAGAATCTAAAAGTCTAAATTCTTTTAGTATGGATGAGATGCATGGCTCTTTGACTGCATATGAGATGAGAATAGAAAAATCTAAACCCATATATAAAAAAGTTGCTTTTAAATCCTAGAAAAATATGAAAGCAAAACAAGAATTCGAGGAAGAAGAGACATAATATGAAATGAGAGCAAACTTTATTCAAATTCTAAAAATAAAAAAAAAAAGGAAAACATAGAGGAAAGTTACCATTTAAATGTTTCAACTGTTGAGGTGTTGGGTATTTTGTAGCTAAATGTCCACTGAATGAGAATAACAAAGGTGATGAAGGATTGCACGGAGAAAGAAGTGACTGGAAGAAAAAATCAAATTTCAAAAAATGCAACTTCAAGAAGAAAAGTTTCATCTCCAAGAAGGTTAGTTCATCAAAAGAAAACTCTAGTGAGGATTCTAGAAAGGAAATAGGTGAAGCTATTTTCATGGCATTTGAAGAAGAAAAACCAAAAAAATAACAGGAATGTGATGAAGAATAAATTGACACATAAGTGAATTTGGAAGAGGAACTAATTGTAGCTCTGGATGAATTGAAGACAAAAAGAAAAAGGAATAAGAAAATTTCAAGAAATATTGAGGATGCAAATGAAATCATAACAAGTTTGAAAGTGCGGATAGAAGAATCCAAGAAGATCTTCTAAGATATCAAAGTGAAAAAACCATAAAAATAAATTATCGCAGAAAATTAGAAGAAGAGATTGTTAGTTTAAGGATGAAGCTAGAAGAGATGAATCAGAAAATTAGCTTTTACCACAAACATGAACAGATTTCTATGAAGCTAGATAAGATCATAAAGAACTAGAAGACTACAAACATAAAATTTGGTTTAGGTTTTGACGAAGGAGAATCATCAAATGGATCAAAGGCCACAAATGAAGAATCCACAAAGAATGAAGAAAGGAAACAGGTTAATCAAGAAAAAACAAATCATGCAAAGGAAAGCAATAATGCAAGGCACAAAATGAGAATTGAAAATGATGGTTTCACCAATGTCACACATAAAAGAAGAAGAATATTTATTGCTCCTACAATATAATGGCAAAGACCACCACCTAGGTTCAATCATCCCTTTTCTGGTTACTATTTTAAATGCAATGTTTATGGACATAAGATTTCATATTGCAAGTATAATGTATGACCAAGGAATTTTACCAGTAGAAATGTGTTTCACATTTGATGGATTATGTAGTAGAATGTTATAACTATCATAAATTTGGGCATATTGCAATAAATTGTAGAATTACATTTACATCAAATCAATTTCAGGGAAGAAAAATTCAGCCAAATGGAATAAGACAAAATAGAAAATTTCTTGAAAAACATGCACAAGCTACTGAAAAAAAAAACTAAAATAAGAGCCCAAAACTATAATCAAACTGAAGTGGAAATAAAAAGAGCAACCTAAGTAATAAAATAAATCCTTGATCGTACATATGGCATTTAAAGTGCAAAATAGATCTATACCATGGATACTTGATAGTGGATGCTTCAGTCATATGACAGGTGACAAAAAAATTTGATAAGTTGCAGCAATATGAATGAGGTTCAGTGAAATTTAGAAAAAATGATGGAGCTAAGATAGTTGGTAGAGGTTTAGTTAAGATTAGTGACAAAAAAATCATGTTAGAATAAGTCTTGTTTGTAGTTTGTCTAAAGCATAACTTGTTGAGCGTAAGTTAGATTTGTGATAGAGGTCATGATGTGATCTTTACAAAGTAGAGCTATGAAATCAGAAAGGCAAACAATGGGAAGTTGATAGAAGCTAGATCAAGGACATATGGAAATATGTACACTCTCTCAGAGACTTTAGAAGGATTTTGCTTGATTGGATAGGAAGAAGAGAATTGGTTGTGGGACAAGAGGCTCAATCATATTAGTTTTGACAACGTAGTAAAAAGTAATTCAAAGGAAGTAGTGAGAGATATTCCCACCATTGGAAAACCATAAAATAGCATTTGTGCTTCATTTCAAAAAGTGAAACAAGCTAGAGTCTCATTTAAAATAAAAGAGTACTACACGAAAAAACCTTTGGAACCAGTACATTCTGATTTATGTGGACCCATGAGAATGCAAAGCATAAACAATGAAAAATATTTCATGTTGTGTATAGATAACTATTATAGGATGACATGGGTATTGTTTTTGAAGCACAAATCAGAAGGATTTGAGATTATTAAGGTTTTCAAAAACCATGTTGAGAATAAAATAGGAAAAGGATTAAATATTTAAGGTCAAAAAAAGGAAGAGAGTTCATTTTAGAGGATTTTAGAGAGTATTGTTAAAAATATGGCATCATGAGACAATTTTCAGCAGCCAGGACACCTCAGGAGAATGGTATGGTAGAAAGAAAGAACAATACAGTTTAGGAAATGGCACAGACTATGTTTACTGAGATTAAAGTAGCAGATATATTTTGGAAAGGGGTAATCCATACTGTAATATACATCAAAATTAGGTGTATTTTGAGGACACATGAAAGCAAAACTCCTTATAAGTTATGGTTCGGTAAAAAGGCAACAACAAAATATTTTAAAGTTTTTGGCAACAATTGTTACATCAAAAGAAGAAAACTGTTAGGAATATACTATTAAAAGAAAGCAAACTCACACAAAATACTGAAAAATAACTCACATACATAAAATAACTCAATATCACTATGCAAAAATCAATTATAGAAATGAAACAATCTCACAGTAACACTGAATCATAGGCCTCTTTGAGGGGGCAACCTCCTTCAATATTTCATTAGCTTGCAAAAGGATGATCTCGTACATGGCTTCATATCTTTTTAAAGGAAAACTTCATGCAACCCTACCTAAATTCTCAAGAGGTGGCTTACATGCAAAATACCACTTGAGCTAGAATCTTCCACCAAATGGCAGTTACAATCTTAATAAAAATTGTTACATGAAATGGTACCACTTGGCGAGGTATATTACTACATCAGTTACAATATTGAAAAATGATTACATGAGATGGTACCACTTGGCAAGGTACCTTTATTACCACCTACATTACTAAGTATTGCATAGTAATATTAAAATAGGATCCCCATGTTGGAAGTGGGTTATTACATAGGTAAATGAGAATTACAACATGGTGTTAAGATAGGATCCGAACATGTCATTCCCCTTCAAAAATATTTGTCCTCAAAGCTGAAATTGAGGAAACTAGTGTTGAATTTAATGGAAAGACTCCCATGTTGCATCTTTTGGATGGAGCCCATGCCACTAGATAAGGACTTATATGATGGTATGATTGTGGAGAGTGCAGGTGCAGGGATCCAAAAAAAAAATTGGTTCGAGTAATATGGACCCTTCCTCATCCAATTCAGGTACTTTTGATTGAACCCGTACCTGTGTGCCCACAACTTTCTTGAGAGACGAAACATGGAAAACATGATGGAGCTTGGATGTGGGTGAAAGAACCAATTTTTAAGCAGTGTAACCAATCCATTATATGACTTGGTAAGGCCCATAGAATTTTGTAGCAAGTTTATGGCACTGACGGAGTTGGAGGGATGACTATTTGTATGATTGCAAGTGAAGGAAAACCATATCACCCACATCAAATCTATGCTCGGATAAATGTTTATCTGCTAGTTTTTGCATATGGTTCTGGGCCATGTCCAAATTATGCTTCAGTTGGTGAAGGACATCGGTATACTGATGAAGAGTAATGTTGACTTCTTGGACCCTGGAGCTGCCTGGAATGTATGAAGAAGGCATGGGTGGAGGGTACCCATAAATAGCCTCAAAAGGAGTGAGTTTGGTAGTTGTATGATAGGACGTGTTATACCACCATTCGTCAAAATGAAGCCACTTCACCCATTGAGAAGGATGATCTAATGCAAATCAATGAAGATAGGTCTCCAAACATTTGTTGAAAATCTTAGTTTGACCATCTATTTGCGGATGATACGATGAACTCATTTTGAGCTTCATTCCCTACAACTTAAACAACTCTTGTCAAAAATGACTAGTGAAGGTTGGGTCTTGATCGGAATCAATGGAGGTGGGCATACCATGAAGGTGAAAAATAGAATCAAGGAATATTTGGGTAATGGTGGAGGTTGTGTAAGGATGGGAAAGGGGAAAAAATGAGCATACTTCGAAAGGCAATCCACTACCATGAGAATAACATACTTACCACCCGATTTAGGTAACTCTTCGATAAAATCTATAGAAATATTAGTCCAAACCTGATCTAGAATGGGAAATTTTGGCCAACTAGGAGGATATCAGTTAGTAAATATTGCTATTGCAAACCCAAGTGTGTTGTGGCACTTGAGATACGGTCATTTGAATTCAGCCAGTTTGAAGTTGTTAACTTCTCAAGCGATGGTGAGCGGACTTCCTAAAGTTCAAGATGATAAGGAATTCTATGAAGGGTGTGCCTTGGGCAAGCATGCTAGAACAAAATTTCCTCATGGATAAGCATGGCGGGCCATTTATCCACTCCAACTAGTGCATTTAGACATCTGTGGTCCGATGCAGACCAAGAGCATTGGTAACAACTCTTACTTTCTTCTTTTCATTGATGTTTTTTTTAAATATGTTGGATATATTTTCTAAATCATAAGGATGAAGCATTTGATTGCTTTGTAGATTTTAAAACAAGAGTTGAAAATGAGAGTGGATATTTTGTTAAGTGTATCAGATCAAATAGGGGAGGAGAATACTCCTATAATAAATTTTTGAATTTTTGTAAACATGGAATAAAGAGGCAGTTCATTGCTTCCTACACTCCATAGCAGAATGGTGTGGCTGAGAGAAATAACCGCATCATTGTAGAGATGGCAAGATCTATGCTTTAGATGAAGCATTTGAGTAATATGTATTGGGCAGATGTAGCCAGGACCAGTGTGTATATTTTGATTAGGAGTCCTACTTCAAGTTTGAAATGGAAAACTCCTTACTAAGCATGGTATGGTAAGAAACTGAATGTCAAGCATTTTAGATTGTTTGGTTCACTAGCTTACTCACACATTCCTAATGAACAGAGGAATAATCTCAATCCTAAGATTCAAGCATACATTTTTGTAGGGTATTGTGAGAACACAAAATCTTAAAGACTCTACAATCCTAGGACTCAAAAGATAATACTTTCTAGGGATGTGATTTTTGACGAAGGGCAAAATGGGGAAATCCAAAAATTAATAGTTATGTTGAATCTCATGATGTAGGTTCTTCATAAATTCAATAGGCGCCACAGAAAAGAAAGAAGTATCCTCCTCCTCCAAGCCCAAGCAGACATTCGACTTCCAGTTCATTATCATCATCACCAATTTCTTCTCCACAAAGATCTATTAGTTCCTCACCAATGGATATTGATTCTCCATCTAGAGGTAAGAGAACTCTCCAGCATCATCCATCTTATCAGATATTGGATACAAATTTTCAAAGATGATATACTAGAAGTCAAGCAAGTTAAATGGGTTCAGTTTTGCAAAGACATGAAAACATGCATTTGTATGGAGATGATGACTCCCAAGAAACTCGGGGAGATGTAGTTAACTATGTCTTGTTAACTAGTGCGTAGCTTGAACCTTCTAGTTATGAGAAGGATTGTACTCAGAAGATATGGCAAGATGCCATGAAAGAGGAGATAACCTCTATAAAAAACAAAGATACTTGCGAGCTGGTAGAGCTTCCTAAAGGAAAGAAGTGTGTTGGATGTAAATGGGTCTTCAAGACCAAATACAATGTTTATGGAAGCATTGAAAGGAATAAAGCAATATTAGTTGCAAAAGGATTTACACAAAAGTATGGTATTGATTATGACGAGACATTTTCTCCTTTAGCCAAATAGGAGACCATCAGAATAGTTCTTGCTTTAGCTACACACAAGGGATGTAAAGTCAAACACATGGATGTGAAGAGTGCCTTTCTCAATGGGTACTTAACAGAGGAAGTGTATGTTGAGCAACCGCAAGGATTTCAAGAGCAAGGTAAGGAGCACCTTGTTTACAAACTGAAAAATGCACTCTATGGCCTCAAGCAGGCACCGTAAGCTTGGTACTCACATATTAATGGGTAATTCAAAGATTTTGGGTTCACCAGAAGCATAAATGAACCCACACTTTACTACTGAAGCAAGGTAATGACATCCTCATAGTTTTCTTGTATGTGGATGATCTTATTTTCATGGGTAGTAATGAAAAAGTGAATATGGAGTTCAAACGCTCCATGATGAAGCAGTTTGAGATGAAGTATCTTGGCTTAATGCATTGCTTACTTGGAATGGAAGTCCATCAAACATATTCAGGGATCTTCATCTGTCAACATAAGTATGCTTCGGACATGATCAAGAAGTTTTCTATGGAGCATTGCAAACCAGTTGCAACTCCAATTGGACATGGGATCCAATTAAGAAAATATGATGGAGCACCTAAAGTTGACGTGACCACTTTCAAGAGCATGGTTGGGAGTTTGATGTTTCTCACCAACACCAGACCAGACATTCACTTTGATTTTTCTCTTATATCTCGATTTATGGCTAGCCCATCTGAGTTGCATTTGCATTCAGCTAAGATAATTCTCAGATATGTGAAGGGTACATTGGATTTTTGAATCCAATACCATAAATGTAATACTGTTAAGCTTGTAGGCTTCAGTGATAGTGATTGGGGAAATAATATTGATGATAGGAAATCAAATTTAGGGAATTGTTTTAGTCTGGGATCAGGAATAATAACATGGAGCTCCAAAAAAAAAATAGTGGTAGCCTTGTCTTCTACAAAAGTTGAGTATATAGTAGTCACCTATGCTAGTACTCAAGCCCTATGGCTAAGAAAAGTGTTAGAAGAGATTGGAGAGCAGCAAAGTGGTCCGACCAGAGTCTACTATGACAACATTAGTGCCATTCAATTGGCATACAATCTGATACACCATAGTAGAACGATGCATTTTGATATGAAGTATCACTTCATCCGAGACATGGTGGAGCAAAAGATGGTTGATCTTAAATTTTTCTGCACTTTGGAGAATGTTGAAGATATCTTCACCAAAGCGATGGCTAAAGCTCAATTTATAAAGCTGAGAGACTTTCTGGTCATTCCTCTCAACTTTAATGGGGAGAGTGTTACAAGTGTGAATAAGACCACAATCGAAGCGGCTTAAAAATGTCTTGTTTTCTTATTACAGTGTGAACAAGTCTCCAATTTTTGAGCAGATTTGTTTTGTTTCTCTCCCACGATATTCTCTCCTATCTCCCCTTATTCCTCCATTTCTTCTGACTCTCCTTCCTCCTATATTCCCGCTCTCTATCCTCCTTATCCCTCTGACTTCCTCTATAAATACTGTATAACACACCTAAGGTTCATTGGGAATTGAATTGAATTGAATAATAAATATTTTATTATTCTTCTTATCAGTTTTGGACTTCTTTAGTTCTCTTTTATGTTCACCTTCGGTTCATGATAGAGACACTAAAATTAGAATTTTTGAGGTAATTCCTTGCCTTGTCTCAGATGATATGAATGTTGCTCTTCTTGCTCCATTATTTGATGAAGATATCCAAGAAATAGTGAAGTTTATGGACCCTCTTAAGGCCCCTAGCCCAAATGGATTTCTGCCTATTTTTTCTAGAACTTCTAGCATATATGTGATGTGAATTTTTGTGATGCTATTCGTTATTCCCAGAGTTTGGGGATCTTCCCTAAGGCCTTGAATGAAAATTTCCTTACTCTCATTCCAAAAAAGTATTTTGTGGCATCGTTTAGTGATTTTAGGCCAATAAGCTTGTGTAATACAGTCTATAAAATCTTCTCTAAAGCTATGGCAAATATATTAAAGCCTATCCTCCCTTCTATTATCAATTCTACTCAAAGTGGTTTTGTGCTAGGGAGATAAATTTTGGAAGGGGCCATTGTTATTCATGAACTTCTTCATTCAGTGCAAAATAGTGGCAAAGTAGCCTTCTTCATTAAACTGGACGTCAAAAAAGCTTATGGCAGAGTTTCATGGCCCTTCTTGTTTATGGTTCTAAGGAATTTTAGTTTTAGCAATTCTTAGGTAAATTTAATGGAGGTCATGATATCTTCTACTTGGATCAATGTTGATTAATGGATCCCCTATTGGGTTTTTAACTCATGTAGAGGGATTCATAAGGGATATCCAATATCCTCATTACTTTTTATCATTATGGTTGAGGCTCTTGGTCGATCTATTAAAGTTCAAAGTGTGAATTTTGATCTAAGGCCGACCCTGCAAATAAACCCCATCTCTCATCATCAGTTTGTCATTGACACTTTTCTCTCTTGTATGACATTATTTTTTCATGAGTGGGATGTGAAAATAATTTTGAATTATTATAGGAGAGTGGCGGGTCAATTGATAAATTATCTCAAAAGCAATGTCTTCTTTGTTAACACCCCCAAGATCCAATTGTAGTGGATTGCTTCAATTATGGGTTGCAGGTTTGCCTCTTTCCTAATTACTTACCTAGGTCTTTCTTTATTTATGGGGCATTTGAAGGATTCATTCTAGACTCCTATTTTGGATTGGGTTCAGAGAAATATTTCCTCCTAGAAAGGAGCCCTCCTTAGTCAAGCTAAAAAGGCAATTTTAGTTTAGAGCACTCTTCAAAGTATTCCTCTATACTTTTTATCTCTCTTCAATATTCTTGCTAAGGTGGCATCCAAGTTTGATAGTATATGTAAGGCCTTTCTTTGGGTGGGTCCAGAGCTAAAGGGAAAGTTCCATCTTATTTCACGGGAGCAAGTCTATAAAAGAAAAAAGGAAGGGGGTTTGAATCTAAAAAGTGTGGTTGTTATGAACAAGGCTTTGGTGTCTAAGCTTGCTTGGAACATGACTTCCAACTTTGATCACCTTTTGTGTCACATTTTAAAAGCTAAATATAATTTTCATCATTGCCTTTAATATCCTCTCTCCTCTGGAGTCTCTTCATTTTGGAACATTCTGATCAAATCCATGGACTTTATCAAAAATAACAGATGTTGGGTGATTTGTAATGGTAGGTCTATCTCCTTTTGGGATGATCCTTGGCTCACAGACCATCCACTTGTGGAGGACATTTATTTTCTATCCAAATAGATGAGTTTTTTTAAGGTGGCTTATTTCATCTTCCTTTAGAATGATCGTAATTTTTGGTCTCCGTCTCTCCCTTTTCTCAGATATGCCCAAGATTGTATTGTGTGGAATTCAGTTCTTATTGAGTTGTGATGGTATGTTGTTCACTAGGAGGAGGTGGTGGATCAATTATTTTTGGATGACTATGTTGTAATCACAATGACACTAAGGGGGGGGTGAATCAGTGTGTTCTTTAAAATTTCTAAAACATATGATTTTAAAACCAGCAGCAGTTTAAAGCAGATAAAAGAGATACTAAATGCATCAAGAAAGCATCACACATAACACAGCATTTTAACGAGGTTCACCAATGTGGCTACTCCTCAAAATATCGCTTGGACTACCATCCAAATCCAGTCAATGCAAAGCTACAACTTTACATAATCCTTTACCAGCACCAACTTGAAGGAGCACCAACCCCTTAACTTTATCTCGCTTCAACAGAATTGAGCACCAACTCCTATTTTACCAGCACCCACCTGGAAAGAGGCACCAACCCCTTAATTTTCCAGCACCAACTGGACAAATTGTTTACCAGAGACCAACTGGAAAGAGGCACCAACCCCTTAATTTGCCAACACCAACTGGACTTCAATATTGAAAAAAAATGTTTGACATATACCTTTGTTATTGCAATACTCTAACTGGTCTACATCACCTTTGCAATATCTGTGCACTCTGCTCTCTCTTGCATAATCACTTCACACGAGTTTGCTGCACTACTATAGCCGGACTTTGCAATCAACTTTGCCCTTCGTGCTTCTCTCGCACACTCTACTTTCTCTGCGCACTCACTTCGCACACTCTGTGTCATTTCACATTCTGCTCTCTGCTCAACACGAACTTCACTCTCACAAACACTATGCTTGCATTCACACTTTATCTTCACACTCCACACTTCAAACTCGAAGTACCCTTGCTTTTATAGAAGAATTTTTAGGAACAAACCCTAAAAGAATGTCGGTTGAGAAACCCTAGAATTTGTCAGCTGCCAAACCCTAAAATCCATCGGCCCAGATTTAACTTTGTCGGCCTCAAACTCTTCTTCCACCTTCGTCACTTTCCTATAGCTTATTGCCGTGAAATAGTAACACATCGGCCCTTTTAATTTAATTTAATATTTTAATTTAAATTTTAAATAAAATTTAAACTAAATATTTAAAATTAAATATCTTCATCACCGGGGCATCTTTTTCAACGAAACGAAGATCCAACTTGGGTTTTAAGAAAAACCCATTTCAAATATGTTATCCATGGTTTTAAATAAAACTTTTTATTTTGACTGCCTTGGTTTTCACAAAAAACTTTTAAAATTTAAAATTAAATATCTTCATCATCGGGGCATCTTTTTCAATGAAACGAAGAGCCAACTTGGGTTTTAAGAAAAACCCATTTCAAATATATTATCCATGATTTTAAATAAAACTTTTTATTTTGACTGCCTTGGTTTTCACAAAAAAACCTTTTCGCTTCTTGACATCTCAGGTTCTGAAGACTTCTTCTCATTCTGAATTATGTTTTCTATTTCTGTGCATCTATCATTTAAGGACTCATGATCTGACTAACTTTTGAACTTTATCCTCTACATCTGAGTGACTTCTAAACTGCCTGTCCATTGCATCATTAGATCTAATTGACTGTATTGACAACAATGACAATCCTCCTGCAACACCTTGCTCAACATTGAACTCCTATCCATTGTACTTTGGCTGCACCTTGTTGTTCAATAAACTCTTGTCCATTGCATCAATAAATTTTTCCTGATCGTGTTGAAAACAATGACAATATTGTTTGTCGCACTTTGCTCAACAATCTCCCCCTTTGGAATTGTTGGCAACACATGTGCAATTTTCCTCGTAAATCTTCTCCCCCTTTGACAATAATACCAAAGGGCCGCTGCAGACTCCCCCTGAGTCTATGCACAACATTCTTAGACACAAATTATTACAATTAGCAAATATTCCAAGCATGAACAAGAAGAAAAACAAATACACAAATGCTCCCCCTGAGTCCAAGACCACTTCATTTCACTGATTGACAACATCATGATAAGCATAATAGGCATCAATAAAATCAACAATGTGAATAGCAAGCAATAACCGATGAATGACACCATCACCGTCAACTTCACCAATATAACATGTGTAAGAACATGATCGAACCACTCGTCTTCAGTGCAACTACCCTCTGTTGCTTTGCAAACTCAAACTTTTCCACTGTTAGTGAAGGCATATAATAATATTATATAGCCAACTTTTTGTTCTGCAATGCCAGCAACATCTGCATACAACTTCACCATGCATCTTGGATATATTCTCAACAAGCTTGAACCCAATGACAGCTATTTGTCTCTCTCTGCAGTGAGAATCCAATGAGCTACCTCGATCCACTTTCAACTTTGTGCAAGTACCAAACACCTGTACCACAGAGACAACCAACATATTTTCTCAACCAATTAGGGCTTTAGCAACAATGCTTATAGACAAGGTTTAACCAACATCATTCAACTCAAGATTAACCTTGAAGCATTCAACCAATCACAACATGAAAAGGAAACTAGTAGACATCCTTTTCCTTCCAAAGGTATTTGAACAAGACAGACACCAACATAAATCACCAAGGCAAAGAATAACTTGCTCAAATCAAACTCAATGGAGTAAGCCCAAATCATGTATCAAGAAAAGCATTAACTTGATCAAAACAACCACTATGAAAGCAACTCAACTATTCATCACCAGGTTGAAATCATCCGGCTGCTCATTAAAAACTTTTTCTTCAATCTTCCCATTCAACATTCTCGATTTCACTTTTGTCAACGTGAATTGACAAGTGACTCACATCTGTACCAATTTTTGTCCAAAGACTGCAATTTTACTGCCAACTCTTACTTTCAACTATGCATGTCGAAAGAAGACATTTTGTCAAACACTTTATGTCCAACCGTAGTGCACCTTACTCAGCCTCAAGCTTCTTATCCTTGGACTGGCATTAAATCAATAGTTAAAACAAAACTGTCTGTGAATTAAATATATTCACCAAGGTGTCATGAAAGATCCGGCAATCTTCACATCAAAGAGTAAAAACAAATACATGCTGCTCGAAACACAAATACATAGCTAGGGCAAGCATTCTTTCATTGAGAAGATTATCTGGACTATTATGATTCATAATTTTGAACAGTGGTATTAAGAATCATCAACAGTATAGCAGAGTGACATATCTCAAAACTACCAATGGTGACAACTCTCAAATTAAACACCACACTTCACGGCATTTCCACAAACCACTATATAAACTAAAAAACACACTTTAACAACTATACAACATTAACCCGACTACTTACCTTTCATCCTCAGATACCTAGACAAATACATAGGAGCATTAAAATAAAAACTTTAATATTGCTCCTCCTGAGGATGTGCCACCTGGAGTTGCTTAGAGCAATGGCAGAGTAGCCTCCTTCAGTCCAAGGAGACACAATTTCCTTTCTTCCGTCTTTCTCCGGACTTTCCCGAACTTGGGCTTGGGTTTTTCAACAACATCCCTATTTTGCTCCTGTTCGTGAACTTGAACATTTCTCTTGTGGGGTTGTCTCTTGTGCATTCTTGATGGATGATTATTTTCTTTTCTTTTATGCACATGATATGTTCCTTGTCGGTGTTTTCCTCTTTGTGTCTGATGAAATCTAGGGTTTTGCCTTAGATTAGATATAGAAGTGCTTGGACAGAACCTTGCTATGTGCCCTTGACCGTTGCATTTAAAACATTGCACATGTTTTATTCCCTGTATGTATTGCATTCTATGTGTATGATGAAATCTATAGTATTGCCTTAGATTGGATACAGAAGTGCTTGAACAAAACCTTGCTATGTGCCCATGGCCATTACATTTAAAACATTGCACAGGGTGTTCACTCAAAAAAATAGAAGTATTTTTATCAAGATAACTCTTTGATCTATTGTTCACTCCACAATAAATTGCCTTGTGACCAAAGTGGTTGCATTTAGAACAATAGCCATAAAAAGCATTATTATTAAAAGAGTGAGAGTGAGAGAACCTCTTTTGCTATGGTTGCTTTGCTGTAGATCTTCTTTGATATTTTCTTCCTTTTGAGGATTCAGCTTCAGACTTTTCTTGTTTCAATCCTTCAACCGAGGACTTCTTCTTCTCTGCATATTTGGAGGATGAAGGTTGTTCAGCTTCATATCCAAGACCAAACTTAGTTGTGGAGCTTCTTTGTTGATTTATCATTGTATCTAGCAACTCTGTGCTCTTCTCAAATTTGAGATTTATATTGGCCTCTTTTAGTTGTTTCTTCAATGAAACAATATCTTCTTCTTGTTGGCAGCATAGAGTCTCTTTCTCATTGATCTGAGACCTAAGAATATCTTCAATCCTTTTGTTCTTTTCTACTTGTAGCTTTAGATCAACAATAACCTGTTTATATTCCTCTTCACTTGTGCTGTATACATCATTCTTATTATCCAGTTGTGTCTTCAAGGCTTCTTCTGATTTCTTGGCCTTTTGAACTTGTAGGAAGAGATCTTCAATCTCATCCTCATATTATTCTAATTTCTTGGACAGTATTTTGTTCTTTTTCTTTTCTATTCTCCACTCTTCAAGAGAAGATATCAACTCTCCTTCAAAATCTACTTCAGCCTCAAGATTTTCATCACAAACTTCAGGATTCACTTCTTCTACCTTTTTCGGTTCAAATTTCTCTTCTACGAGAACCGAAACCGATTGGGATGCCTTTTTGGATGAGGATCTATTCTTCTTAGCCATTGTGTACTAATCCAAGATCAACCCTGACTGATTTAGCCAAAATTGGGAACTTTGCTCTGATACCAATTGTTGTAATCACAATGACACTAAGAGGGGGGGTGAATCAGTGTGTTCTTTAAAATTTCTAAAACATATGATTTTAAAACTAGCAGCAGTTTAAAGTAGATAAAAGAGATACTAAATGCATCAAGAAAGCATCACACATAACACAACATTTTAACGAGGTTCACCAATGTGGCTACTCCTCAAAAAGACTGCTTAGACTACCATCCAAATCCAGCCAATGCAAAGCTACAACTTTACATAATCCTTTACCAAGCACCAACTGGAAGGAGCACCAACCCCTTAACTTTATCCGCTTCAATAGAATGGAGCACCAACTCCTATTTTACCAGAGACCTACTGGAAAGAGGCACCAACCCCTTAATTTTCCGGAACCAATCTGGACAAATTGTTTACCAAAGACCAACTGGAAAGAGGCACCAACCCCTTAATTTGCCAGCACCAACCGGACTTCAATATTGAAAAAAAATGTTTGACATATACCTTTGTTATTGCAAGACTCTAACCGGTCTACATCACCTTTGCAATCTCTGTGCACTCTGCTCTCTCTTGCACAATCACTTCACGCAGTTTGTCGCATCTGCTACAACTGGACTTTGCAATCAACTTTGCCCTTCGCGCTTCTCTGCACACTCTGCTTTCTCTGCGCACTCACTTCGCACACTCTGTGTCGTTTCACATTCTGCTCTCTACTCAACACGAACTTCACTCTCACAAACACTATGCTTGCATTCGCACTTTATCTTCACACTCCACACTTCAAACTCGAAGTACCCTTGCTTTTATAGAAGAATTTTTAGGAACAAACCCTAAAAGAATGTCGGTTGAGAAACCCTAGAATTTGTCAGCTGCCAAACCCTAAAATCCATCGGCCCAGATTTAACTTTGTCGGCCTCAAACTCTTCTTCCACCTTCGTCACTTTCCTGTAGCTTATTGCCACGAAATAGTAACACATCGGCCCTTTTAATTTAATTTAATATTTTAATTTAAATTTTAAATAAAATTTAAACTAAATATTTAAAATTAAATATCTTCATCACCGGGGCATATTTTTCAACGAAACGAAGAGCCAACTTGGGTTTTAAGAAAAACCCATTTCAAATATGTTATCCATGGTTTTAAATAAAACTTTTTATTTTGACTGCCTTGGTTTTCACAAAAAACCTTTAAAATTTAAAATTAAATATCTTCATCACCGGGGCATCTTTTTCAACGAAACGAAGAGCCAACTTGGGTTTTAAGAAAAACCCATTTCAAATCTATTATCCATGATTTTAAATAAAACTTTTTATTTTGACTGCCTTGGTTTTCACAAAAAAAACTTTTCGCTTCTTGACATCTCAGATTCTGAAGACTTCTCATTCTGAATTATGTTTTCTGTTTCTGTGCATCTATCATTTAAGGACTCATGATCTGACTAACTTTTGAACTTTATCCTCTGCATCTGAGTGACTTCTGAACTGCTCGTCCATTGCATCATTAGATCTAATTGACTGTATTGACAACAATGACAATCCTCCTGCAACACCTTGCTCAACATTAAACTCCTATCCATTGTACTTTGGCTGCACCTTGCTGTTCAATAAACTCTTGTCCATTGCATCAATAAATCTGTCTGACTGTGTTGACAATAATGACAATACTGTTTGCTGCACTTTTCTCAACAGACTATAGTTAGGATTCTTTTATGGTAAAATATTCTTATTCTCTCCTATGTCCCCTGTGGAGGTGGTGATTTCCCCTGGTAAAATATTTGGATTAAGAATTTAACTCCAAAAATTAATATTTTCTTCTGGCTAGTAGTGCATGATAAGGTCCTCATGATAGAAAAATTGCACAAGAGGGATCTTAATTTACTTAATCATTATTTTTTATGTAAAAAATATTAGGAATATTCTTCCTACTTGTTTCCCAAATTCAAGGTTTTCTAGGAGATTTTTTAGTTTTACCTTCAACATGTTGGGCTTGCATGGACATTGTCAGATTCTATTAATGACCTGGTCCATCAATGGGTGTGCCCCTTTTCCTCTCCCCATATTAAGTGTTTTTGAAAATTTTGGCTTCATCACCTTCTTTGGGGAGTTTGGAAGGAGCGGAATGCAAGGGCATTTAAAAATACGGAGGGATATTTCTTTAATTTAAGTCAAAAAATCATGTGGAAAGTAAGTGATAATATGTCATCAGTGATGAAGAATTAGGTCCCCTCTATTCCTAGGGAACACCCTGATTTTGCAATTGAGCTTATTCTTGGTTTTTACCCAAAATTAAGACCACCTACTGCCATGAACTTACGTGCCTCTATTCACTGGAACCTACCCCATCTAGGATGGTTTAATCTTAATTTTTATGGGGCATTGAAAGAAAATCCGAGCTAGGTTGGTGTTGGGGACGTCATTCAGTATTAGTTTGGTAATACTATTTTGGCATTTGTGAAAGACATTGGTGTCCAATTATCTCACTTCGTTGAAAATCATGCTTCATTTTTTGAAAATCAAATGATTAAATACCTCGACATTCATAGGGCAGTTATTGAGGGTGATTCATTAAATATTATTAAAATTCTCAAAGGTGATTGCATACAGGGATGACAAATATCTAATTTAATAGATGAATCTAGAGCCCATTTATTGTGTATGGAGGACTCGATCATCAGTCACAAGTACAGATAATGGAATGAGGTGGTCGACTACCTTGCAAATCTGGGTGTATCTAGTCAGGGCATGTTGATCTGGCATACTAATTTTCCTCCTAAGATAATTTGGCTTATCATTGATGAGAAGCCTTTATAATTGTTTGTTGGTGTATGGGATTTCATTATAGTTCCTTACTCCTGGTTGGTATTGGTTGTTGCTCTTTGCTGGGATGATGGTGGAGTGCCTTTACTTCAATATGCAACATCATACTATCGAGCCCTCTTGGTTTGTTGTTAGCTGAATGAGTTTCCAGGGTGTCCCTTTTCCTCTATTGCATTTTGAATTTTAAATTTTAAAAACTCCCTTCCCAAAATCCTTTTAGGTTTTCAGTTGGAGAGCCCTCCTAACTCTTCGTCAGTCTCTTGAAAATTCTTTGTGGATACTCATATCTGATTTTCTTTTCCTTTGTACCTGTCTTTCCTTCCTTGGGAAGGTTACCTCATTTTGCTAGCCATTTTTTAATATTTTTTATCCTGGAAGAGTTGATGTCCTTTTTAATACTCTCCTTTTTGCCTTGAGATGGCGCTCGCATGGTAGTTTTTTGGCTAGGGTGTCTTGGTTAATATTTACATCTGTGAAAGATATGTTCATTTGGAGGACACCTAGTCCATTCACGAAGAACTTCCTAGAGTTTACTTTTTGGGATTTGGGGTTCCTTCCCTTGTCCTATGGGTATCTTCTTGGTTGTCTTGATCACTTGTTCTTGCGATTTATGTCATTACTCCCAGTGATGGGTTTAGTCTTGCTGCCCACTACATGGTTTTTTGCTTCCTTTCATGGAGACGGTCTATTTTTCTTGATGCCTATTCCTAGGACTCTTTGTTTTTTCTTGTCTGTGCCCACAAAGCCCTCTTTTGGCACTTGGTTATTGAATTCAGGTGTGAGGCTTTCTTTTATGTACTTCATTATATCTTATGATATTCTTCACCAGAGTTTCTTTGTTGGTTTGAGTGTTGTGGCTTAATTTTTTTACCTTCTATATATGTTAGGGAAGTTATGGTTTATCGAGAGTATGGGTAAGGCAAAGATCTATCCGTCTAAGCTTAAATTATGTAAGCTTTGTTTGGAGCCAATGTCCATCTCTTTTTATGAGGAAGTCAAATCTATCCTAGTGGATGGGGGTCTTTTGGAGTGTATTCAAAAGTTTCATGGCCATAGCTCGATGCTGATGAACTGGATGGTTACTTCATGGAAATATGGATGGATCAAAATTGGCTCTTGGTATTTTTAGGTCTCAGTGGAGCTCATTAGTAGGATCACTGGTCTAGTGTTAGATGTTTCCTATCACAATTGTGATAGGTATTCTCTATTGTAAGATATTAGTCTTTTCCTAGACAAGGAGAAATTCCTACCCAGGACCTAGAATGGCTTTTGTACTACGACCCTACCCCCTCCTTGGGATCAGGTTGCGAGGGTCATTATGGACTACTTTACCCTTGATTCTTCTTATGAGATAATTAGGAGCTTCCATGCAATATTTTTAAATCATTTAAGATGTAAAGCTAGGATGAATATTCCTTTATTTCTTTTCCAATCAATGAAGAAGTATTTTCAAAATGTTTAAGATGGTCGTGGTCAGACATCCATTCACCAAGATCTTGCACTGTTGGTGTTTGAATAGGATACCTTTGAACATGGTTTAAATGTTGATAAAATTCTTAAGCCTTTTATAGATATTCCTGGTCCATTGGTTGGTGGCATTAATATGGTGGCGGATTCTCCTGGTTCTCTTGGGGGTGGCTCTAGGAGGGTCTCAGAGATGAAATCTAATTGTAGTGAGGATATCTATTCCTTTACCTTTAGGATGGGTCGTGAGAAGATTTCTAGGAAGATTCAAGGTTTTTCCAAAGGAGTGTGGGGTAAGGCTTCTGGTGTGGATGCCTCCACTTCTTCGGTCAGTGCCACTATCACATTCGATTTAACCCCTAAAGAGATCATGGAGGATTCTGTGAAGTTAGACCTAAAGCCCTCCCATTCTTTTGTTGTTAGTGGTCAATGTAAATCTAAACGTCTACATTGTAAAGGGGGTGAGGATGATGATTTCCTCCATATTTATGCCCTCCTTTATTTTGATGTTCTTCCTCAAGATTGCCATCGAGAGAAATCGGTTTAGGAGGTCTATGCTCTGGAGGCTTCTGCAGAGTTTAAACATTTTGTTTTTCATGATTTGAAGTTAATTGACATAAATCAGAGAAAATTTTGGAGCTCATTGAAATAGACTCTGGATCTGTCTAATAATGTAACTCATTTAGCTACTTTTGTTGCTCAGGGTTTGGATAAGTTGGTGTAGAACTACCTCAGTTCTCCCTCCTTATGTGTCTTGGGTGACTGGTCTTAGCAGTATTTTTATGGTTTACCTCATGTCTGCCTGGTGAGGTTTTGTTCTGGTTTATCCTACCCTGGTGGATTTTGTTTGTATTGGTTGTGGGATCCCTTTAAAACCCTAAAAGAGGCTGGAAACTCGGTTTAACTACAATAACTCCTTTATCTCAATTGTGTCTTCTTTGTCTAGAAATATTACTCCTCATGCAGTTGTTGCATGAACCAGTTCACACCAACAATACTTGCAAACTCAAATACCTTAATACATTAGCCATTTAAACATGTACAATGAAAGGAACGAGACAAAATTATTTAGTTCATTGTGAAAATATTTCTTGGTTTTACATTCATCCATTGGCCCTGATAAATTTCCTATTTTATCTTAAAAAATAATTTATTGAAGAGTGATATGTTGGTTGTGGTTGAAAAGGATTAGAAAAAGAAGGAAATATTAAGCGTAATCAATGCAAATTTTATTACATTAAATCCCAAGAAAGTAATCTCAAAAAATTTTGATAATTTTTATCTAATAAGCCTTTACAATATGATTTATAAGATAATTTCAAATATTATGCTAAATATATTGAAAATAATTCTAGATTATAGGTTTTATCCATTTCCTTTTATGATGAGGTTAAGTCTGTCTTTGAGAACGGGGGTCTTTTGGAGTGTATTGAAAAGTTTCACGATACAATCATGCGCATTCCAATTTTATGGTGTCTACCTGGAATGATGGTTGGGTAAGGATCATTTCATGGTATTTCTAGATGATGATAGAGTTGATAAGCAAGATAACTGGTCTTATTTTAGATGGACATTACCATAATCATGATAGGCATTCTCTATTAAAAGAAATTAGTTTCTTTCTTGATGTATAAGAATTTCTTCTAAGATCCCAGAATGGTTTCAGTGCTTTGGCACTGTCCCCTCCCTTGGATAGAGTGGCGATATTCATAATGGATTACTTTATTTTATACTCCACATATAATATTATTAGAAGCTTGCATGCTATGTTTCTTAATAATTTACGTAGACATATGCGTATAAATATTTTTCTATTTTTATTTCAGTTGGGTAGTTATGAAGTGTTATAGTAACTAACAAAAGATGTTTAAAATAAATAATTCCTTCGTTCATGGCATCTTCTTCCTACTTAATATTTCTCTAATTTGGCGAAAATATTTTTGATGCAATGAAAAGAAAAAAAATATTATAGCATGAAAATTTTAGTATTTTTGCCTCCTTCCTTGATCCATTTCTCCTTAGATTATTGGAACCAATAATAAAAAATAATTATTTTTCTAGTACATAAGAATCTTGGTCCATTCCACTAATTTCTAGTATGTCTTCTTCTCTTTAAAAATGTTAACAAAGATTTGGCATTCCAAATTTTTGTTTCCCTTTAGATATAGCATCTTTTGCCTAAACCTTTGTCTATTCCATTGATCTTGACTATCTTTTGTATTCTTTTGACTTGGATTCAATTTCCTTCTTTAAAAATATCATCAAATATTCGGCATTCTAAATTTTTATGTACCATTTTATATATTTAATCTTTTAAACAAACTTGTACATACATGATCATTCAAAATTTACTTCATCCTCCCATGACTTGAGGGTCTTGGAGTTGGAGCACATAGACTAGAAGCGTAATAACTTTGGATGACTAAAATTGAATAAATCACAAGTTAAAAAATTGGGTTTGCAATATAATCCTACTCCCAATAAACTATGCAAAAAAAATTGTATAATCTATTTGTAACTATGTATTGGATAACAAGAATCTATACTTTAATGATTGCTTATCATTATACATAAATGCATTTACCAAACATAAATGTATAAATATTATTAGTCATACAATAGAATCAAATTATAGTAATAATTATTTTATGATTAGATTATTTGTTTTCAGCGTGTATAACAATTCTCGAGAAAAAAACGTGTTTAACAATTTGATCACGTGGCGTGGCATAGAGTAGAGTACGAAGAGAGATACGATACACGCACGGGAGAAGATTTGGACCGCGTTTCTCGACAACAATAAAATCATAGTTTAGGTTTCGGTTGGAAAATTATAATAAAGCAATGGTGTCGACGATAAGCAGCTAACATCCCAAGCCGCCGTTAAGCCAAAGCCTTAGGAACCCAGCAACGTGAATGATAACTGATCTCAACCGCCTACACATTTGCGACAGCAGAGCAAAACATCTCTCCTTTCTCTATCCGCCTACACGGTCGTTTTCTTTGCAAACAAAAAAGCTCAAAATATATTCCTATCAAACCGTCACAGTGTCCGATCTGAAACAAAATTGTCAGCAGCCTTCACTTGCAGTTTTCTTTTTCCTTGTATTCTGCGTCCGCCGACTATCGTTTAGCTTTATAATTCTTATTCTCAATGGCTGCAATGCACTTGCAGTTCCTCTTGATGTTTGTTTCCCTGTTTTTGCAGCACCCAATTCCCTCATTGTCTTCTTCAATATCCTACAATCCCATTGATAAGTGCTGGAGAAGAGACCCACACTGGGCACATAACAGAATGAAGCTTGCCGACTGTGCAAAGGGCTTTGGAAGCGCAGCTAAAGGAGGCAAAGGCGGGAAGATTTACACGGTCACAAGTTCCGACGATGATGCTGCGAATCCATTGCCTGGCACTCTAAGATACGGAGTTACTCGTGATGGCCCTCTCTGGATAGTGTTTGCCAGAGATATGAACATCAAGCTGGAAATGCCCCTCTTCTTTACAAACCACAAGACCATGGACGCACGAGGGGCAAAAGTCCACATTAGCGACGGGCCTTGCATCCGTCTACAGAATGTGCATAACGTTATCATTCACGGGCTAAACATCCATGACTATGCAAGAAGGGCAAAGTTCTACTCTCGCAACTGATGCATGTGGAGACTATTGATACGCAGGATGGAGATGCTATTTCTGTTGTCGGTTCCAGAGACATATGGATTGATCATAACACACTCTCCAATTGTGCCGATGGTCTGGTAGATGTGACGCGGGCTTCCACTGCGGTTACCGTTTCCAACAACCGTTTCTCTTATCATGACAAAGTAAGTAAAATTGAACACGTTACCTACTGTCTATTTTATCATGACATCTGGTTGGCAACATTTAAACTTATATCTTATGCTCAACATCAAACCACAGGTAATGCTGTTGGGACACAACGATGAGTATGCAGGTGATAAAAACATGAAGGTCACAGTGGCGTTCAACCACTTTGGACCTGGCCTGATTCAACGCATGCCAAGGTAACTATTCCAATTTCCAACCAAAAGCAACTGCAAATGTAAATGTAAATCGAATAAACGGCGCATTAAGTCCCATCAGTCAACTCAACTAGAAACTAAATGTGTGGTTGTCATGCACAGGTGCAGACATGGGTATGTGCATGTGGCGAATAACAACTATGAGCCGTGGGGAATATATGCAATTGGAGGGAGCGCCCATCCCATCATCAGGAGCGAAGGCAATCGGTTCGTGGCTCCAAATGAAGAGTCCAAAAAGCAGGTGACATGGCAAAAAGGAAAAGGCAAGAGATGGTTGTGGAAGTCCGTAAGGGACATGTTCTTGAACGGAGCATATTTCCTGCCCTCTGGAAGAGGAAGAGCACTGCCCATGTATAATCGTCAGCAACGTTTTAAAGTTGCGAGAGGAAAATTAGTACCAAAACTCACAAACACTGCAGGAGCTCTCACCTGCAGTCCCTTAGGCCATGCTTGTAATATTGTTGAGTAAACTTTTCTTCCAATTTTTTTTATTCAAATTTATATATTTTAGATTATTAAACTCCAATAAGCATCCCACAGCTCAGAGAATGAGATCAAGTCATCAGCGTCCATGTCATTATTTTCCTTAGCGATGTAAAGTTTGAAGTCAACTGCTTTATAATTTCATGGATATAAAGATGAAGTCAACTAGTTATATTAGATAAAGATAAAGTGATCAGCATCCATGTTATTACTTTGTTCATGAATGTAAAGATGAAGTTAGATGTTTATAACTCATAGTTTATTAAATAAATATGAAGTCAACGGATCCATTTTTTTTAGGAATGAAATTGAAAATTTTTAAATCGAATGATATTTGGTATAATGGCAGTTGTCTAGTTATTATCATCCATGTGGTTGTGAGGTAGATTCCTCTTGTGTTTGGTCCAACTATTCAAGCACTCATCTACTACCAACGAGCGCTCATATTCAAGCACTCACATACTATCAACCGATTTATTCTTTCACCCATCAATTTAAATTTTGATAACAGTGTTTAATAAGTTTTTAAATTACATGTAATACATTTTGTTGAGTGGCTTTTATTTAGCATGTGTTAAGTTCATACATTATCTATCCTTTCTTGCCACCTATTTTAATCCGTCACCCATCAATTTAAATTTTGATAACAGTGTTTAATAAGTTTTTTTTAATATGTAATTTAAATTCATGCAATACATTTGGTTGAGTGGTTTTTATTTAGCATGTGTTAAGTTCATATATTATTTTTTCATTGTAATTTAAATTAATGTAGTAAGTAATATATGTATTAAAATTTATGAGATTTTTGATCAACGTGTAAATAAATAATGTTATATTTATATAATATCTTTCGCATCAAATTTAAATAAATGTATGTAATTTGGTTTGGTCTAATTGCAGATCGAATTTAAATAAATGTACCTAAGTTGGTTAGGTCTATTTGTACATTAGACTTTACTTACACATAACATAATTATGTTGGGTTGACTACACATTAATATTATTGAATTTGAGACTTGTACATGTGTGCAATCTAGTCAAGTTGTTACAAATTAATATTATTAATTTAGAGACTTGTACATTTGTGTAATCTAGTGGAAGTTGTAAAATAAGAGAGATTACACATTAATATTATTAATTTTAAGACTTGTACATGTGTGCAATCTAGTGAAAGTTGTAAAATAAAAGAGATTTAGATTAGTGTTGTTAAATAAGGTTTTTTCCTTTGTTAAACATAAATGCATGCATTTAAAAATATATTAATATTATGAAAAGTTCATATTTTCTAAATCAATGTAGTTGGCAAGCACTCAACTATTATCAATAAATTTATCCTTTCTTACCACTATATTTTACCATCACCCATCAATTTAAATTTTGATAACAGAAAATATTTTTTAATAAATGATCTTTAATATGTAATTTAAATTCATATAATACGAGGTTGAGTGGTTTTTATTTAACATGTGTTAACTTCATATAATATTTTTCGGTGTAGTTTAAATTAATTTAGGTAAGTAATATATATATATATATATATATATATATATATATATATATATATATATATATATATATAAGATTTTTTATCAACATTGATTGTAGATAAATAATGTTATATTTATATGATATATTTTATGTTAAATTTAAATAAATGTAGGTAAGTAGCCGAATGGCATTTTGTGTAATGGTAGTTGCCTAGTTATTATCATCCATGTGGTTGTGAGGTTGATTTCTCGTGTTTGCTCTAATGAGCATTGATATTTGTAAATATTTGTAAACGATGTTCAATATAAAAAAAATGTAGGTAAGTTAGTTAGGTCTAATTATAGATAAAGAATGTAGGTAAGTTAGTTAGGTCTAGATCAAATTTAAATAAATGCGTGTAAGTTGGTTAGGTCTAATTATACATTATACTTCGTCACTTACACATAATATAATTATGTCGAACTAGATACACCTTAATATTATTAATTTTGAGACTTGTACATGTGTGCAATCTAGTGGAAGTTGTAAAATAAAATATATTTAGAATAATGTTGTTAAATAAGGCTTTTTCCCTTGTTGAACATAAATGCACTGGTGGGGCACTGATATAGGTTTTTTATCTACAAATTCATGCATGGGAAAAATCTGCTTTGGCCTCAAGTATTTCCCAAGGTGTGTTTGGATTCGATGTCGCAAAAAGGCCCTAGCAAGAAATAACAAAGTGTTGGAGATCCCTGACAATGAGGCACCAGACCCCACCATAATAGTCTTGGAGAAGATGATAATTTCATCAACCTCCAACGAGTATCAACCAGATTGAAGAGTCCTGTCGGCCTCATCAGTGCAGCTATTGATTTGTGTGATTCCTTAAATCTTCTGTTTTATAGCCAGCAGGTCCAGGGGCACAAGGAGTCAAAGGCAAAATCTAAATATGATGGCAAGAACGATGATAAGAAGTTAGATGAGGACTACAAGGAAGACTGCTTGGCCTCTTGGCTGTCCATTCTATGGGATGTTTTTTTTTTTTGACCATATTCTATTATTTTTATATGGGCACAAGCTACTCTGCATGGTGCTTGCATGATTAGTTTTTGTCTTTGTTAGTTCTTTTTTGCGTCTTTCTTTTCTGATGGCCATAATATTAGGCTTCCATAGTTTAGTTTGGCTGTATTCTAATGGAAGAGTAGGTCTTGGCCATTTTTGTTGTCGATTTAAACTTTTAGGGCTTGGCCTTTGTCCATTGGTCAGTGGACCCTATTTTGTAAAATGGTTTTGGGTCAACCAGTTAAAACCCGGTGTTAATTATAATATTCTCTTACTTACCAAAAAAAAAACATAAATGCATACATTTAAAATTATATTAATATTATGGAATGTTTATATTTTCTAAATCAATGTAGTTAGCAAGCACTCACTTATTATCAATCGATCTATGCTTTCTTGCCATCTATATTTTATCCATCACTCATTAATTTAAATTTTGATAACATAAAATAGTTTTTAATATGTAATCTAAATTCATGTAATACATATAATTTTTGAGGTTGAGTGGTTTTTATTTAACATTTGTTAGCTTCATATAATATTTTTTCAATGGTTTAAATTAATGTAGGTAAGTATTATATATATATATATATATATATATATATATATATATATATATATATATATATATATATATATATATATATAATTTTTTAGGTTGAGTGGTTTTTATTTAACATGTGTTAACTTCATATAATATTTTTTCAATAGTTTAATATATATATATATATATATATATATATATATATATATATATATATATATATATATATTAAATTTAGAAATTTTTTTATCAATGTTTAAATGATTGTAGATAAATAATATTATATCTATATGATATCTTTGACATCAAATTTAAATAAATGTAAGTAAGTTGGTTAGGTCTAATTATACATCAAATTTAAATAAATATGACGTAAGTTGGTTAGGTCTAATTATACATTAGACTTCATCACTTACACATAATATAATTATGTCGGGTTGGATACACATTAATATTATTAATTTTGAGACTTGTACATGTGTGCAATCTAGTGGAAGTTGTAAAATAAAAGAGGTTTAGACTAGTGTTGTTAAATAAGGTTTTTTTTCTTTGTTGAACATAAATGCATGCATTTAAAACTACATTGATATTATGGAATTCTCATATTTTCTAAATCAATGTAGTTAGAAAAAAAATTCCATGAATCTAAAGTGTTGCATAAACATTGAACAAGAAAAGAGAATAATAAAATCAATAAGTAAATATTTTTATGTAGTTATCAAATTTAAGGATAATTGGTCATCTATATTCTTTGAAGAAAATATTTGGTTGAGATGATTACCCTCTACCATTCCTTGATTTCAAATGCAAACAATAAAATCTATTAAGAGAAGATTATATATTGCGCTTATGGCATCCATCGTGGTTATAATTAGTAAATACATCTAGGGAACAACATACATCTATGTAGATATGAAGGTCATATCAATGATGCAATATAGAGTGAGTGATTAGCCATGAATAAAGTAATTATTAACTAGTAAGTGTACCAAGTTTTGACTCATTTAGCTAGACTGATAGTACTATTCTAAAAATACAAATAGTAGATTTGATGGAACTATCTTTACATATAGTAATCTTTTGAGCTCACCATAAATTTATGGTAACAAATATTTAATATTTTTAGTTAGAACTTTATTATGGAATATGACCATAGCGTAAAAGGCCTCAACAATGTTATGATCTAGATGTGATCCAATATTCTTAGAATATTTTAGGATTCCAAGAATATAGGAATCATATGAACCATTAGTTTCAATGTCTAAAAGGAGAGGAAGAGAGTAGCAAGGACACTTTTAATTCATTCTATGTAATAATGTTTTTACCTTCAAAATATGTATTATCTACCCTTAAATACTTGAATATCATATTAAAATCCTAAATGTTATCAATTTGGGACAACTAGAGAGAAGAAATCTATAATTCCAAGTTACATACTTTAGTAGTATTAATATTTCCCAAAATTTAATGTAAATTTAACCTTTCTTTAATAGGGTCACTCTCTTCATTGACATGGAAAGGCAATTCTAGTCCAATCATAAAGGAAAATAAACATAGGGCCTCTTTTACCTTTTGGTTCCGAGTTTCATAATTAAGAATTACTAATTTATCCTCTTAAAATATGTGCCATAAGTTCTTACTTTGTAGCAGATTGATCATTTGTGTTGATCAAATACTATAATTTTTTCCATTAAGATGAGTAACTAGGGATTTGTGGTCCATCCTTTACCATAGTATATTAGGATTAAATATAAATCAAGAGAATGGCATCAATGAGTGGATTATAATAACATTATATTTTTATGTCATAAATATTATGATAACATACACATGGTAAGATATTGCAATGTAAAAATGATGGAGAATTTTACACATGAGAGAAATATCAATATGAAATAAGAAGATCATATCATAGTAGAAGCTAGGTCAAATCAGGTATTTTTACATCCTACCAAAGTGGCTTAAAAACCCTCTACATAATAAAATGAAAAGGTCATTATAATTTAATCAAATAAACAATTAAAAGAAACAATGGCTTTAGGAATGAGAAAGTACAATGTGCAACATCATATTTAGGAGTTAGAAGTGTGAAGGAATATTGGGAGGAATTTTTTAAAGAAATATAGGTGAAGCAATTCAAGGTTAATACAAGTAATTTATCACCCAGGTGTTGTAGGTGAGTTGGAGAGGAGAGGGCAATCGTCCAAGGGAGGTCCCAGGTTCAAATCTCCACCCTACCAAAAATATGAATTGGGTATCAAAAATCCAATTGATAATGTTGGTGCAGGAAGGGTCGGGTGCGACTCCCAAGTGACTTTGACGGTGTAGAACCCCATGTTCATGGTCTCTCAGACCAAGGCGGCCCCGTAAGGGATTTTTCGCTTAAAAAAAAAATACAAGTAATTTATCTTT
The DNA here is from genome assembly GCA_028583015.1 of Wollemia nobilis. Lineage (NCBI taxonomy): Eukaryota > Viridiplantae > Streptophyta > Pinopsida > Araucariales > Araucariaceae > Wollemia > Wollemia nobilis. Next base: position 59,717 of record JAQPPZ010004581.1, on the reverse strand, counting down.
ATTTTTCTTAATTACCATACAATTAGCTCCTTGTAATAAAAATAAAGTGTATTTTTTGCACTTTAGGGCTTCAAGAGTAACATAATAAAGAAATACATATGGAATATGTCCATGGAAATCTAATTTTTTTAGGGAAGCATAAGAAAGTACTTACAATTACAATGGAATATCATCCTTGTACTTTATGATTTCTAAAGTAAAATAGATAAGGAAGTATTTATGAGGCTATTATTTACACTTTATATTGTTGGGAGCAACAAAAATTAGAAAATAAGTCTAACTATATATAATGTGAAAAAATATAAGAGATTGATGAAATTGATAGTATTGGTGGAAATTAAGAAAGGAGGGGAAGGCCATAAAAGCATGAACAAAGAGGAAAATAAACAAAAATGGATATTTATTTGGGAAGTCAAATATAAATATCATATGTGTTAACAATAATTGGGGATAAGTCTATTAATAAAATCAAAACATCATGATGAAAATTATGTCATGGAATATTAGGGGTATGATTAAGACCCCTACAAAAATAATTATTATGGAATTAATTAGTTGTTATAACCTAAGTTTATTTTAATACAAGAATCAAAATTAAGTAGTGAGGAATATAAGAATACTTTTAAAAAAAATTAGAATATGGGGGATTGTCTAGAAATTACTTCTATAGGAGCTTCCGTTGGTAATTCAACAACATGGGGTAAACATAAATAAGATGGAAAATTATTAGAAGAAAAATGTAATTGACTTGCTAGACTATTTTGGAGGAAAGAGGAAAACATCAATGTTGGGGTTATAAATATATATTCTCCAGCTATAGTCACTCCTTGTGAAAGATGTTGGAAGTACCTTAGCATATTTTTGTTAAACATAATGATGATTCATAATTGTGATCTATAGATTCTTGGGGTAACTTCAACATAGTTTTATCTCCTTTGGAAAAGAAAGGTTTTACTCTTATTTGGTCTAAATTAATGCAATATTTTGCTTCATTAATCAAGTCAAATGGCTTTTAGAATGTTATTCCTTCAAGTTTTTAGTATGCATGGGATAATACACATATTGGAAAAACTTATATGGTATAAATATTATATAGATTATTGCTACCCAACTCATGGTTACAAATAGAGTATACAAGCTCTTCATATATTTTATTGAGAGTAGGATCATATCACATATCCATTATTTTGAATTTTGATACACTCAATAATAGTCATCTAAAGCCATTTTGCTTCTGGTCTATATGGCTCCAAGACCCTAATTTCTTCCAAATTGTTATGTTGTGGTAGGATGAAGCAAATTTTTAAGGATATGTATGTACAAATTTATTGAAAAAATTAAATATATAAAAGGGAAAATAAAGATTTATAGTTATAAATATTTTATGATATTTTTACAGGAAATAAGGAAATTGAACCCAAGTAAAAATTTTACAAGAGATAGTAGAAATTAATGGAATGGAGTAGGGTTTGTTCAAAAGATGAAATATCTAAAGGGAAAATGAAGATTTGGAATGTTAAACCTTAGGTAATATTTTTAAAGAAAATAAGAGATAGTAGAAATCAATAGAATGGACTAGGATTCTCACATACAAGAAAAATAATTATTTTTTAATTATATCATAATTCATATTATAAAGGCTTATCAAACAAAAATTATCTGTGTTGTATTTATTTGAAATAAATGCAATAAATATGGTATTGACCTTACTTATTACAGTGATTTTCTATCCTCTTCAACTATAGATAATACCTCATTTTTAACAAATAATAAAAAAATTAGATAAAAAACAAAAAAACCATCAAGACCAAGTGAATCTTAGTATCAAATCAAAAATTTGTCTCCCATCGCTTCTCATATATATCATTTTTGAAAAACTTCCATTCGACCATTGTGTGATACCTGATGAAATACTTTGCAAAATCATACATTGATCCTCCTTGTCTTGCCCAAATTTTGACAGAATATCTTTAAAATAATTAATTGCTTCCTTCCTAATATCTTCTTCTTCTTCAATACTTCTTACATATGAAGTTGAAATATTTTTAGTTTTACAAAAAGATAAATTTATTTTGGCTATAGCATAACAATAAAGGTATTTTTATCCTATTTCTTAATTGCTTTGTGCCTAGATTTTTATGTCTCTTCCTTGTTCAATATATGATGATAATTCGAAAGTAATTATTTTTCTTGAGCATATCTTGGTCCATTTCCCTAAATTTTACTATCTCCTATTTTTCCTTTAAAATATTTTATCTTTTGAATAAATCTATGCATACATGAATCTTTAAATTTTGCTTTATTCCATCAAATTCTAGAATAATTGGATTAGATTGTATGAAATGGAGTGAGATAGTGCAAAGCCTATATAATATAATGAAGAATATTGTATGGAATTGAATGGAGAAAAACCTCCTCACTAATTATTATATTATATTTTGTGTTGAAGCTAGGATATTTGAGTACTAATGAAGTGGCTTTGGGTGGATGCTAGAGCAATGAGTAAGACTCCTACATCTAAATCATAGGCTAGTTGAAGGAGGAGAAAAAATCTCATTAGTAGATAAATCTCAATATGTGGAGGTGCTAGATTCAAGTTTTATATTTTCTAAATTTAATTTCATTTAAGTATATAATAAAATAACGGTTATGTATCATGAAATTTCAGAAGACGATTGGAAAATACAAAAGTGCATGTGAAAGTTAAAAGGAAATATTTAAAAATAGAAAAGGATAAATTAGAAAAATTATAAGTAACATTGTTATAATTATATATATTGGTGTATCTCCCACTAGTTAAGTATATCCACCCACCGTCACTTTAGTATATCATCCAATCTAAAGACTCTCATGTATTTTTTTTTTTTTTTAAGCAAAAAACCCCTTGCGGGGCCGCCTTGGTCTAAGAGACCACGAACAGGGGGTTCTACACCATCAAATTCACCCGGGGGTCACACCCGACCCTACCCGCACCAACATTATCAATTGGATTTTGGGTACCCAATTCAGCTTTTTGGTAGGGTGGAGATTCAAACCTGGGACCTCCCTTGGAGGATTGCCCTCTCCCCTCCAACTCACCTACAACACCTAGGTTAAGACTCTCATGTATTGAATAATATTGTATAGATTTAGATTATTGTTGATGATGAATATTACATTACTTAGTACATGCTAATGTACCCCTATGGTGACTTCATGGTATAATTATAAATATGCAATATATTAGGGATGATTCTATAGTTTATAAGTATGATATATATTTCTCCTTTCATGTAAGTATCAATGTATAAGAAATGTACAAGTATCATGTAAGTTAGAGTGCAATTATAGATTGAGAGAATGTCCACAAGTGTCTTGTATGTAAGAGTGCAAATATATAATGTGAGTATGTTCACAAGTATCTTAGATTAGGATTGCATTTAGAAGTGCAATATTTATGTAGATGTGTACAAGTTTCTTAGATTCAAGTGTGCACGAAGAGTCTTGTATACAAGTCGCAAGGTGAAAAAACAAGAGTCATGAGACTTGTAATATGTAGAGAAATAGTCAAGTACTTGAAGAGTCACATTACTATGGCTATATTAAGGAGATAATACTCCATGAGAATACAATTCAATAGTAATACAAGAAGCAGAAGTCTAATTGTAATAAATCTAGTTTGGAATAAATATTGTATACAGTTTTGAGCAATTAGTATTGTAAGTTTTCTTCATGCATAATTCATGAATTACATAGGCCATTTAACATTAATATTTGATATTATATAAGTGAATGTTTATTTAAATATTATATAGGACTTGATATACATATTAATTTTCTAATTCCACTCACCTTATTATTATTTTATTTTTTTGATTAGTTGGAAGAAGGAGTTTTGGAAGGGTCCCCAAAATTTTTACAAATATATTAAGACAACAAAAGTTACAATAAATATATGGAAAAAAAGTAACCTTTCCCATAAGGTATCTAAAATACCAAACACTAAAATTATAAGAAGAAACAAAATGGACAAATATACCCCAAGGAGAGTTAATATCACCCCCAGCCTTGATGCTCTTTCTCCTCCTTGGAAATATTAACCTCCTCCTCGTCCTAATCCTTCTAACTCTTTTGAATATTCATCATCATCAAGGTGATCTTCTCTATGTACATTCTAGATATTTTGATCATTATAAACTTACTATTATGTTTACCTTTATTATTGTGGCTATTTTTTATTTGGAATCTTGATATTTTGTGGTAGTAAGGTGTAAAAAGCCAATAGTGGTATTAGAGCTACCACCTAACTCTATCCATTTTGATAGAGTTTATTTAACCACCATTATTAATTAAATTTATCCACTTTTGATAAATTTAATTTAGACTCTGCCCACTTTAAAGGTAGTGTAGACTTGGAATCTAATTTTTTATAGGTCTTTTTGAGTAAAAATTAAGAGAACAAGGATCCTATGACCCTAATTTGGATGCTAGCATCTTTCCACTTGATTGAAGGAAAACTAGTGAAGACTAAGACTCAACTATATTGATAGAAAGGGCCAACTTAGGAGAAACATTGGATATTTGATAGAGAGAAATTCAACTTAGGAGAAAAGTTAGATATTGGAGATTGTGGAAAAACAAAATCAAAATAAATTTGGTCATTAAAAGCCATTCAAAGCCTCCATGACATTGATATTAGATTCTTTAGCAGGAGAGACAATCATATTAGATTCTTCAATGTGACCTAAAATATTGAAAATTTTAGATTAATAGAGTAGTATTTTCTAGAGAGACAAAGAAAGATATAGAGAAGTTTTCAAAGATGCCTACAAGGATAGTGAAGTTTTCTAAGCTTCATACAAAGATGAAAATTATTCAAGATTCCTATATGAAATAGAGAAGTAGAGTAGAAACTAGATAGTATAAAGATAGAAACAAGATAAGAAGTAGTAATAAAAATCATATAAGAGAAAGCAACACATAACAAAAGAAAAATAAATATGAAGCATGAAGCAACCATCAGAGATAGAAGATATCATCCATTAACCATTTTGAAATATAGATAATTTTTCAATGAAAGAAATAGATATAAGAGGCCAGTAAAGATATAGATAAGAAGCTAGCTTGAGTAGTATAGACAAGAAACCAATATAAAATAAATATAAGCTTAGCTATAAGAAATAAAAGCTAAGTAATATATAAGTTCTTAGTGTAGATAAGGAAATCCATATATAAATATATTAATATGATGAAGCTAGCCATATTGAAGTGACAAAAAAATCTAGAGTGCAATATAGCAAATCTAGTGTAGTACATCGAAACTAAGAAGTAACATTTCCTCTAGAAGAGCACCATATTTCATTCAAACCTTTACACTAGAGAGAACCGTCTTCCATTCAAACATATGTGCTAGGAGAGCACCACCTTCCATCCAAATATATCTTAGGAGGGAACCACATTCCATATAGATGTATTTCCTAGAATAGTGCCACATTCTACCTTCAAAAACTAGTGCTAGGAGAGTGCCTTATTACAAAATCTATCCAAATATAAAGTGCTAGGGCAGAACCATATATTAAAACCAAAATTAATTTGGAGAAAACCTATAATCAAGAAGGTCAAAACTTTTAATATGAAGCTATTGTAGTCCAGTAATATTTGGATAAAATCATAGTATCCTAATCCAAGCAACACCTAAGGAAGAAAGCAGAGTCTTGACTAATTTGAAAAAATTTTGGCATCAAGAGGACAAAGCATAAACTCAAAAAAAATTATAATAGACAAAGCATAGTGGAAGTGAATGGGTAAGAAAAATTGAAACCCTAAATTATTTTCATTATATAATGATATTTTGAGCTCAACAAGAATATCGCTAAGTGAATTAAAGTAATTGTTAGCTTTTGATGTAGCATGTAATGGGAGATAGCAAACACAAGATGCAGAATAAAATGACATAAATTAAATCTACGAGATGACTGAAAATATATATATATATATATATATAAATATATATATATATATATATATATAAATGATGGATATGTTTATAAAATATCTCTAGAGGAAATGAACACTTCATGAATAGAGCTACTACTCAAGAATGGGCATTGAGCATATCACACTCCACCAGATTACATCACATTGCTACATCACACCACTCTAAATCTTATCTACTATTGTATGATCCTCTATCTATGTTTCTATGTATGATCTATACCTATGGTCCTTTATATATGAAATAGGTTCCTTGGCCAAAACTCTACCTAGATGTGCAAGGGACAACTTGCACATATACAACTTGCACTTTGACACTTGTGTAGTTATTACATTGCATGAAGTAAGTAGATAACTTCCCCCTAAAGTAATATAATATTCTAAGTATGTACCAAGGTAAAGGCACATTTACATGATCCAAATGATGTAATAGACTCTATTTTAAAAAAACCCCTATATTAGATTATTTGGATATTGAAGACTTTAGTCTTCAATGTGGATCTTCATAGAGTCCTTGAGATTCTAAATCTTCTTATCTATTTTTAGCAACCTGTTCAAGCAAGTGATTGGTGTCTTCATAGTCTATAATTCTTACTAAGAGAGCTTTTATTTTATAATCATCTGTCAATTCTTCCAATTTTTCAATTTCTTCTATCCATTGAGCTAGATGCCCTTTCTGGTTTCTTTTTTGATACTCCAATTGTGGATAATTGGTTGGATGCTAAAATTGTTGTTGATAAGGATTTTTATATTGTCATGTTTGAAATTGATTCCCATTGTTCATATTATTTCCTTGATTATTATTTTTGGGATTGAACCTGTAGTAGCTAGTGCCATGGCATTTTTCTTGCATATCTAAAAATACATGTTGTACCATGCTTTCCATACTTTTTATGAAGTAGCAATGTTTTCCCATGGATTTTCTTTAGATGCTAGTGCATTGTTATACATTTCATCTTTACTTATTTTTTCTACTTCATAAACCTGTAAAATATTGACTAACACATCAAAATAAGTATCTTTACTTAGAACTTGTAAACATGTCACCAACTGCTTATAGCTATCTGGAAGTGCTCTCATAGTTATTTGAGTAAGAAGTTCATATTTAACTATTTCCCCTAAGGTAAATAATTTTCCTTTGATATCTGCTACCTTCCTTAGAAATAGTTAAATAATTTCTCCATTATTCATTTTTAATGAATGAAGTTGAGTCTGAAGATGGAGAATAGTTACCTTATTATTTCTTTCAAATATTTTCCCTAGGCTAGTCCATGCATCTAAATATGTTTTTGTAGAACTGATATAGGGCTATATTTCATCAGTGGTAGCAAAGGTTATTATCATTAGAGCATTTGAATCATTTTATATGAACTTTTGGATTTCAATATCATCTATGGTAGGTATTTGTATTCTCACTTTGATAATATCCCATAGTTTTTCATATACCAAGATAGCTTTCAACTTATTCTTCCAAGAAAAATAATTAGGACCCTTGAGTAATTGTGATTCAGCTAGAAATAATTTGTTTGAAGCCATTTAATTTCCCTAATATCAATCCTTATATTTTATAGAATGTCTTATGATTCCCTAGTATGTTGTGGATAAGATATAGTGCTTTTTTAAATTATAATTCAATATTTTATTGATTTTGTAAAGGTTTTGTAAATTCCAAAATCAATTCCTATTAATCTTTATTGCTCCTATTGAACTAAGCATTATTCCTAATTTTTAAAGAGGTAATAATGCTAGATATTTTGTCTCCTTTTGATAGGTTTGAGACAATAATATTATGTATATCCAACCTTTGAAAAAACTTTGATAAACATCTCTTTATGAATAACATTTTAGGAATTAGGTTTAGTGTATCTAATTTCCCAATTAATTAATTTGAAGTAGTAGCCCTTATGACTCTCTAATCTTTGGATAAATTAGATCTCAATAATATTTGCAAATAATTATTATTTATTCTCGTAGATATCCTTATTTCTCCTAGGATTTATATTGCAAATATTGTATTTTTATGATAAAGTTTTCCTTTTTATAAATTGCTTTCAATTAATTAAATTCCTTTAATTACAACCTTATGAATCCCAAGGAAATAAAGCATATGATAAGGGGAATTCAAACTTTACCTTTCACCAAGCAATATATGATGTTGTTTTTTAGAAGCTAGGGCTACATGTTGTTTACGTAGATGTATTGATGTTGTGATTGTACCCTCCAATGGAATCACTTAGAGCTATATGCATTCCAAAATCGGTGCTTCTTGGACTCTTGATTTGACCTCACTTGGATTGAGAATTGAAGGCTCTAGCACATTCTTTCCATGCTACAATTTTTCACTATGCACGTAGATGATAAAGTGTAAATGTCGAGATGAGAATTTACTTGCCTTCATATTTTGACCTCAGTTGTTGATGTCCTTAATATGGAGAAGCTTCTTGTCTAATGTGCCAAGTGGCATGTCTATTTCACATCAAGCACTTGAGTGGAGTTTGGTACAAATGATACCTTTGTCTTCCTTCTTGTAATGTTTGAGTGTTACACTCTTTAGAAACACGTTCAATATTTCGAGGGATAATGTATCCCATACACTCAATGCACCAACATGTTTATGTAACTCCTTTCTTGAATATGAGTACTCTCTTGACTTGAGCATTAGGGTTCTCTTTTGGTGATAAGTATCATATTCTTCTCTGCATGGATGTCCTCCCTTTTGTTGATTCAAACAGATCCTTTTTTAAGATCCTTTAAGCTTCAAAAATATCTAACTCCTTTTTCATTCACCTACACTTTATTTCAACTAGTATAAAGAGCAATAACATGGAGGCTATGAGCATTGATTTTTGACAATTATCATGGAGTAAATGATACTCCAATGGTGCTTTGTTTTCCTTTCTTTATTTATTTCTAAAATTCTCCTTTCGTAGATGCCATTTCTCTTGATTAATGTTGTTTATTCCTTTAATTTTGCACATTGTATCTTGCAGGTTCAGTCATATTGGATACGAGGAGTATGAGCCCATTGATTGGATCCTTGAGCTAATATTGATTGTTGCTAGCATACAACCACTTTTGGCTGATTTTTTATCAAGTGTAGTGCCTTTGGAGCACCTTTAAATCTATATTTTCTCCCTGTATAACCATATTAGGATCTATGCAATATAATGTAAAATATTTCTACATAAAATATCCTTATTGCACCTTCTTTTGCACTCCTTTTTTTACATCTAAATTTTTGGTTTTTGAGGTAGAATATTTGAGTGTAACATAGGGGTTTTGAGGTTTTTCTTTAGAATGGATACCTTCCCCTTTTAGCTTAGATGTTTTATGAATGGATCCAAGCTTGTAACCACATGATGGAAGATTTATTTTGTTGTATTTTTTTGCACTATTATTGTGCCTTGAAATTGAGACTCGCCAAGTCTTGTTCAATGCTTCCTTTTATGCTCATTTTCTTGGTCATTACCTTCTGATGTAGGAGCATCCAGCAGCACCTGATGCAGAAGAATCCAGTTACGGGAGAGCCACTTCAGAAAAGTTGGCTAAGGAGGAAAAACATCGTGATTTTATGACGTGTCATGAAATCGTGATAGAAAAAGGCAAAGAGGGCGAGGAGAAAAACCTGTCGTGATATCGCGATAGAAAAAGTGTTGCGATATCACGACACGATGAGGAGAGAAGAGCAAACAGGGAAAGTTGTTGCGATATCACGATGCAAATGGAGAAAGGAGCCAGTAGGAAGAAGATGTCATGATTTCATGGCATGTCATGATTTCGTGACCCAAGCAGGAAGGAGAAGGCTGCAAGCAAAGATGTCACGATTTCGTGACATGTCATGATTTTGTGATCGTGGAGTAGAAGGAGACTAAGGAAGGAGCAGATGTTGTGATTTCGTGACATGTCATGGTTTCACGGCCTGAGGGAAAATAAGGAGCTAAAGGAGAAGGAGACATCGCAATTTCATGACAGGTCACAGTTTTGTAGCCAGAAGGCGAAGAAGGAGCCAAGGAAGAAAGATGTCACAATTTCATGACTTGTCACATTTTTGCGATGAAGGAGCAAGCGAAGGAGTCGAAGGAGGATGTTGTCACGATTTTGCGACATGTCACGATTTTACGACATGATGGAGAAAAGAAGGCAAGGGAGCCGAAAAGTCACAATTTCATGACTTGTCATGATTTCACGACCCAAGGGAGAAGAAAGGATGCAAGGAAGGAAGATGTCGCGATAGCGCGACATGTCACAATTTTGCGACGTGAAGGAGAGAGAGAAGACGAGATGAGAAGATGTCATGATTTCGTGACATGTCATGAAATCATGACCCGAAGGAGCGAGAGGAGGCAAGAAGAAAATATGTCGCAAAATCGTGACATGTCATGATTTCGTGACTCGAAGTGGAAAAGAGGAGCGAGGAAGAGAAATGTCACGATAGCGCGACATGTCATGATATCATGACCGAAAAAGAGAAAGAAGGGCAGGATGAGGAATATGTCATGATATCACGACATGTCACGATATCGTGACCCCTGCTACAGTGTAGTCGAAGGAAGAAGATGACAGAGGTCAGGCAGTAGTTGCAAAGCAAGGACAACATGTGGCACCAAGGTGCAGTTAAAGCGGGTGATTACCCAGAAGCATGGGAAACAAAGAGGATGGGTCATGCAGGGTAATCTAACAGGGAGCGATGGTCAAAGTGATCTGATAGGAAGCGGCGATGACAGGGACCATGTGGAGTGGAGCCATAAATCGGGTTGGTGCCCTGATTTTCATGGAAGACGTTTCAGAGGGTCGAGGCCTCTATAAAAACCCAATTTTTGTAATAGGTTAGGGGGTGGTGGATTAGAGATTGCACGTAGAGTGTAGTAGTTGAAAGCTAAGCCGAGCGCTAGCTGTTGTAAATTCTGCGGGCTGTTACTGGAAGTTTTTCCAGAATATTGAATGAAAAGTTGGATTTGAGAAGGTGCAATTTTTGGTCCGCCATCAAATGGTATCAGAGCTAGAAGATTTTGAGTGTGCAGCAGATTCACCGAATGTGAGGCAGTTTGTGCCAGGATCTGTGGTAGGGTTCTAAGAGAAAGAAGTGAGTTTAAGATCCCGAAGCGTGTGAGCAGAGCATCAAAAGTGAGGCAGCCACACCAGGATCGATTAAGCTTTGTAAGTAAAGCAAAGAAGAATGCCTCCACAAAAAATCCATGGTGATGAGGAAGGTATGATCACAATGGAAGAGTTCGAGGAATTGCAAAGGCAATTTAAAGCCGTATAAGAGGAGTTGCTCAGAAGAGACCTGCAGAGGCAAGTGAAAGCCCTACAAAAGGAGCTGTGTAGAAGGTTGGAAGAAAAGCAGAAAGAAATAGATGATGGAGTGCGTCAGAAGCTGAAGCCATTGTAAGCTGTAGATGAAGAAGTGTGCAGCAGTGGGAGAATCTATCTGGAGGAAGGCAGAAGTTGTTTGGGCCAGGAGAAGGGGTTGGAACAGGCTATAGAGGTAGATGAATGTCTAGAGGTGTTGTAGAAGGTAGTAACCAGATAGTGTAGAAGTGAAGATCACTTCTCCACCAACCCCGGGTGTTTGATGTAGGAGCATCCAACAACACCTGATGCAGAGGCATCCAGTTGTGGGAGAGCCACTTCAGAAAAGTTGGCTAAGGTGGAAAAACGTCATGATTTCATGATGTGTCACGAAATCACGACAAAAAAAGGCAAAGAGGGCAAGGAGAAAAACCTGTTGTGATATTGTGACAGAAAAAGTGTTGTGATATCATGACACGATGAGGAGAGAGGAGCAGACGGGGAAAGTTGTCACAATATCGTGACACAAACGAAGAACAAATCCAGCAGGAAGAAGATGTCATGATTTTGTGGCATGTCGTGATTTTGTGATGCAAGCAAGAAGGAGAAGGCTACAAGCAAAGATGTCATGATTTCATGACATGTCACGATTTCGTGACCCGGAAGCAGAAGGAGAGTAAGGAAGGAGCAGATGTCGTGATTTTTTGACATGTTGCGATTTCACGGCCTAAGGGTGAAGAAGGAGCCGAAGGAGAAGGAGACGTCGTGATTTCACGATAGGTCACAGTTTCGTGGCCAGAAGGCAAAGAAGGAGCCAAGGAAGAAAGATGTCACGATTTCGTGACTTGTCGCATTTTTGTGACGAAGGAGCAAGTGAAGGAGTCGAAGGAGGAAGTTGTCATGATTTCGTGACATGTCATGATTTTGTGACATGTCACGATTTCACGACCCAATGGAGAAAAGAAGGCAAGGGAGATGGAAAGTCATGATTTCATGACTTGTCATGATTTCGAAACCCGAGGGAGAATAAAGGATGCAAGGAAGAAATATGTCGTGATAGCGTGACATGTCACGATTTCACGATGTGAAGGAGAGAGAGAAGACGAGATGAGAAGATGTCGCGATTTCATGACATGTCGCAAAATTGTGACCCGAAGGAGCGAGAGGAGGCAAGAAGAAAAGATTTCCTTACCTTTCAAGATATCTTAGAGACAAAATCTAATTGTAGTGAGGATATCTATTTCTTTACCTTTGGTATGGGTCATGAGAAGATTTCTAGGAAGATTCAAGGTTTTTTCAAAGGAGTGCAGGTTAAGGCTTCTGGTGTGGATGCCTCCACTCCTTCGGCTGGTACCACTATCAAATTAAATTTAACCCCTAAAGATATCATGGAGGATTCTGTGAAGTCAGACCTAAAGCCCTCCCATTTTTTTTTAGTGGTCAATGTAAATATAAACATCTACGTTGTAAAGGGGGTGAGGATGACGATTCCTCCCATATTTATGCCATCCTTGATTTTGATGTTCTTCCTCAATATTGCCATCAGGAGAAATTGGTTGAGAAGGTCTATGCTCCGGAGGCTTTTGAGGAGTTTAAACATTTTATTTTTCATGATTTGAAGTTACTTGACATCAGTCAGAGAAATTTTTGAATTCGTTGAAATAGGATCTGGATTTGTCTAATAATGTAACTCGTTTAGCTGCTTCTATTACTCATGGTGTGGATAAGATGGTGTAGAACTATCTCAGTTCTTCCTCGTTATGTGTCTTGGGTGACTGGTCTTAGTAATATTTTTATGGTTTACCTCATATCTGCTTGGTGAGGTTTTGTTCTAGTTTATCCTACCCTTGGTGGCTTTTGTTTGAATTGGTTGTGGGATCCCTTTAAAACTCTCTTTTCTTTTAATATTACCAAAAAAATAGAGGCTAGAAACTCGGTTTAACTACAATAACTCCTTTATCTCAATTGTGCCTTCTTTGTATAGAAATATTACTCCTCATGCAGTTGTTGCATGAACCAGTTCACACCAACAACACTTGCAAACTCAAATACCTTAATACATTAGCCATTTAAACATGTACAATGAAAGGAACGAGACAAAATTACTTAGTTCATTGTGAAAATATTTGTTGGTTCTACATTCATCCATTGGCCCTGATAAATTTTCTACTTTATCTTAAAAAATAATTTATTGAAGAGTGATATGTTGGTTGTGGTTGAAAAGGATTAGAAAAAGAAGGAAATATTAAGTGTAATCAATGCAACTTTTATTACATTGATTCCTAAGAAAGGAATATCAAAAAAAATTGATAAGTTTTATCCAATAAGCCTTTGCAATATGAATAATAAGATCATTTCAAATATTATGCTAAATAGATTGAAAATAATTCTAGATTATAGGTTTTATCCTTTTCCTTTGATGATGAGGTTAAGTCTGTCCTAGAGAATGAGGGTATTTTGGAGTGTATCCAAAAGTCTCATGGGTACAATCATGTGCTTTATAATCTGATGGTGTCTACCTAGAATGATGGTTGGGTAAGTATCAGTTCATGGTATTTCCAGGTGACGATAGAGTTGATAAGCAAGATAACTGGTCTTGTTTTAGATGGATATTACTATAATCATGATAGGAATTCTCTGCTAAAAGAAATTAGTTTCTTTCTTGATGTAGAGGAATTTCTTCTAAAGATCCTAGAATGGTTTCAGTGCTTTGGCACTGTCCCCTCCCTTGTATAGAGTGGCAAGATTCATAATGGATTGCTTCACTTTAGACTCCACTTATGAGATTATTACAAGCTTCCATGCTATGTTTCTTAATCATTTACATAGACATATGTGTATGAATATTTTTCTATTTTTATTTCAGTCTATGAGAAAATATTTTATGGATGTGCAAGGTGGATGGGGTTAGGATCTCCTTCATCAAGGCCTAGCTCTACTTTTTTTTTGAATAGGGAGTTTTGGAGCATGGCTTGTCTATTGAGGAGATCTAAAATCGTACATGGATTTACCCTTTTCTTTTTTTGGTGGTTCCAAAGTGACCTTGAAAGAATTTGCTTATATCAAAAATATATATTTATTCGTTTACTCTGGGTACAGGTCCTAAGAAGGTCTTGAGGAAGATATAAGTCTCAGCCAGAGGTGTTCATGAAAAGGGTTCATGTGATGAAATTCATACTCCTACATTTGGCCCTTCCTTCAAGATAGAATCATCTCCTATTGAGGTTGACTCTGGGTTTGTGGACGTGGACCTTATGCTAAATATATTGGCAGAGGGAAGTGGTACTCGTAAATCCAAATATTTGTAGGATAAAAAGTGTGAGGAAGGTAGCTCTTTCCCTTTCTCCCCTTCTCCTGATTTAGATTTCCTACCAAGATAATTTCATAGGGATAAATTTGTCAATGATGTTTAGGCTTCAAAGGACATCCTCGAAAAGAAAAGTTTTATCTTTCACAACTTGAAACTTATTGAGATTAAACAAAGGAATATTTGGAGCTCACTGAAGAGTGCATTGGATTTCTCTGAGGATGTCTCACGTTTGACTGCTACTATTTCTAAAGAGGTGGGCATGATGGGGTAGAACCATCTAAGTTCTCCCCTATGTTCTTGGGTCTTGGATCTTGTATAGTTTTTATTTCAATTTTTTCCAAAAAGTTTTTATTTGTTTTTTTAATTTTGGTGGGGTGTCTAGTTCTGTTGGTGCTCGCCCGAGTGGTATTTTGATTGTATAGATTATGGTATTCCTATCAAAATCCTCTTTTCCTTTTAATAGTACCAAAAAAAAAACTAGTTTTATTTATGGTAAAAAAATTATTGATGGTGTAGTCATTGCATAAGAAGCGATACAATCTCTTCATTCTATGAAAAAACTAGGTATGCTTATATAATTAGATATGAACAAGTTGAATTTTTCTACATGATATTCTAATAAATTTTTGTTTTGATAAAAGTTAGTGAGAATGGATAGCACTCTAAAATATTCTATTTTAACCAATGCTTCTCCTAATAGATACTTTATGTCGTTTCGAGCACTTTACCAAGGTGATCCACTATCTTCATATCTATTTATTACTCTCACAAAGGAATTAGGAAGAGCTTTCTCAAAGGAAAAACTAGAAAGAAAAACCAGCGATATTCAAGTTGTAAAACATGTTTCCTTTGAATTTTATCTCTAATTTATTAATGATACTTTTGTTTTAGACCATCACTCAATTAGTGAGGCCATGGAGTCTAAATTAGTATTATCATGCTATGATAAGGATATAAGATAGTTGGTTAATACAACAAAACCTAGGTTTTTTTCATAATATTATCCTATATTTAAAATAAATTACTAATGGAAGTCACAATACTTTCTAAGAAAAAATAAAAGAAAAATATTTTATAGATATATTGAGAAAGCAAGTGTTATTTGCATGAACTGGTTTATATAGTAATTTTAGGAGAGGAGTAATATTGCCACCCAAAGAAGGCACCATTTAAATAAAGGATTCATTATAGTTCAATTAAGTTTCTAGCCAATGAATGCCACTGTTCCAATATAAAATATTCAAGTTTATTGCCATCTAACCTAAAACGAAGGAGCAACACTCAAGATAATATTTCATTCAATGAAAGCAAATATTTTCCAAAAAGGAAAATGACATTGTTGTGCAAGCACAAATATCGATCAATGAGAAAAACGATATCATTGTGCAAACACAAATATCGATCAATGAGTAAAATAACATTGTTGTATAAGCACAAATATCGATCAATTCAAACCTACCATACAACTGAATAGTCCTATAAAAGGACTTACCAACCAATGATACAATAAATTTTTCATACTATAAAATGTATCGTACAAAGAATATGATCGTACATTAAGGAGGATATTGTTATACAATGGGGTTTCATTGTCTTGTATGACTATAGTCTTGAAAAATTTCCATCTCAAAGGCATTACCTCTATCTTACAATAGGAAAGAATTATCTTGAGTGTTTGCATCACTCCTTATCTTGTCTAGTAACTAACAAAAGATGTTTAAAATAAATAATTCCTTCGTTCATGGCATCTTCTTCCTACTTAATATTTCTCTAATTTGGCGAAAATATTTTTGATGCAATGAAAAGAAAAAAAATATTATAGCATGAAAATTTTAGTATTTTTGCCTCCTTCCTTGATCCATTTCTCCTTAGATTATTGGAACCAATAATAAAAAATAATTATTTTTCTAGTACATAAGAATCTTGGTCCATTCCACTAATTTCTAGTATGTCTTCTTCTCTTTAAAAATGTTAACAAAGATTTGGCATTCCAAATTTTTGTTTCCCTTTAGATATAGCATCTTTTGCCTAAACCTTTGTCTATTCCATTGATCTTGACTATCTTTTGTATTCTTTTGACTTGGATTCAATTTCCTTCTTTAAAAATATCATCAAATATTCGGCATTCTAAATTTTTATGTACCATTTTATATATTTAATCTTTTAAACAAACTTGTACATACATGATCATTCAAAATTTACTTCATCCTCCCATGACTTGAGGGTCTTGGAGTTGGAGCACATAGACTAGAAGCGTAATAACTTTGGATGACTAAAATTGAATAAATCACAAGTTAAAAAATTGGGTTTGCAATATAATCCTACTCCCAATAAACTATGCAAAAAAAATTGTATAATCTATTTGTAACTATGTATTGGATAACAAGAATCTATACTTTAATGATTGCTTATCATTATACATAAATGCATTTACCAAACATAAATGTATAAATATTATTAGTCATACAATAGAATCAAATTATAGTAATAATTATTTTATGATTAGATTATTTGTTTTCAGCGTGTATAACAATTCTCGAGAAAAAAACGTGTTTAACAATTTGATCACGTGGCGTGGCATAGAGTAGAGTACGAAGAGAGATACGATACACGCACGGGAGAAGATTTGGACCGCGTTTCTCGACAACAATAAAATCATAGTTTAGGTTTCGGTTGGAAAATTATAATAAAGCAATGGTGTCGACGATAAGCAGCTAACATCCCAAGCCGCCGTTAAGCCAAAGCCTTAGGAACCCAGCAACGTGAATGATAACTGATCTCAACCGCCTACACATTTGCGACAGCAGAGCAAAACATCTCTCCTTTCTCTATCCGCCTACACGGTCGTTTTCTTTGCAAACAAAAAAGCTCAAAATATATTCCTATCAAACCGTCACAGTGTCCGATCTGAAACAAAATTGTCAGCAGCCTTCACTTGCAGTTTTCTTTTTCCTTGTATTCTGCGTCCGCCGACTATCGTTTAGCTTTATAATTCTTATTCTCAATGGCTGCAATGCACTTGCAGTTCCTCTTGATGTTTGTTTCCCTGTTTTTGCAGCACCCAATTCCCTCATTGTCTTCTTCAATATCCTACAATCCCATTGATAAGTGCTGGAGAAGAGACCCACACTGGGCACATAACAGAATGAAGCTTGCCGACTGTGCAAAGGGCTTTGGAAGCGCAGCTAAAGGAGGCAAAGGCGGGAAGATTTACACGGTCACAAGTTCCGACGATGATGCTGCGAATCCATTGCCTGGCACTCTAAGATACGGAGTTACTCGTGATGGCCCTCTCTGGATAGTGTTTGCCAGAGATATGAACATCAAGCTGGAAATGCCCCTCTTCTTTACAAACCACAAGACCATGGACGCACGAGGGGCAAAAGTCCACATTAGCGACGGGCCTTGCATCCGTCTACAGAATGTGCATAACGTTATCATTCACGGGCTAAACATCCATGACTATGCAAGAAGGGCAAAGTTCTACTCTCGCAACTGATGCATGTGGAGACTATTGATACGCAGGATGGAGATGCTATTTCTGTTGTCGGTTCCAGAGACATATGGATTGATCATAACACGCTCTCCAATTGTGACGATGGTCTGGTAGATGTGACGCTGGCTTCCACTGCGGTTACCGTTTCCAACAACCGTTTCTCTTATCATGACAAAGTAAGTAAAAACGAACAAGTTACCTACTGTCTATTTTATCATGACAACTAGTTGGCAACATGTAACTTATATCTTATGCTCAACATCAAACCACAGGTAATGCTGTTGGGACACAGCGATGAGTATGCAGCTGATAAAAACATGAAGGTCACAGTGGCGTTCAACCACTTTGGACCTGGCCTGATTCAACGCATGCCAAGGTAACCATTCCAATTTCCAGCCAAAAGCAACTGCAATTGCAAATGTAAATCAAATAAACAGCGCATTAAGTCCCATCAGTCAACTCAACTAGAAACTAAATGTGTGGTTGTCATGCACAGGTGCAGACATGGGTATGTGCATGTGGCGAATAACAACTATGAGCCGTGGGGAATATATGCAATTGGAGGGAGCGCCCATCCCATCATCAGGAGCGAAGGCAATCGGTTCGTGGCTCCAAATGAAGAGTCCAAAAAGCAGGTGACATGGCAAAAAGGAAAAGGCAAGAGATGGTTGTGGAAGTCCGTAAGGGACATGTTCTTGAACGGAGCATATTTCCTGCCCTCTGGAAGAGGAAGAGCACTGCCCATGTATAATCGTCAGCAACGTTTTAAAGTTGCGAGAGGAAAATTAGTACCAAAACTCACAAACACTGCAGGAGCTCTCACCTGCAGTCCCTTAGGCCATGCTTGTAATATTGTTGAGTAAACTTTTCTTCCAATTTTTTTTATTCAAATTTATATATTTTAGATTATTAAACTCCAATAAGCATCCCACAGCTCAGAGAATGAGATCAAGTTATCAGCGTCCATGTCATTCTTTTCCTTAGCGATGTAAAGTTGAAGTCAACTGTTTTATAATTTCATGGATATAAAGATGAAGTCAACTGTTTTATAATTTCATGGATATAAAGATGAAGTCAACTAGTTATATTAGATAAAGATAAAGTGCTCAGCATCCATGTTATTACTTTGTTCATGAATGTAAAGATGAAGTTAGATGTTGATAACTCATAGTTTATTAAATAAATATGAAGTCAACGGATCCATCTTTTCCAGGAATGAAATTGAAAAATTCGAAATCGAATGGCATTTAGTATAATGGCAGTTGTCTAGTTATTATCATCCATGTGGTTGTGAGGTAGATTCCTCTTGTGTTTGGTCCAACTATTCAAGCACTCATCTACTACCAACGAACGCTCATATTCAAGCACTCATATACTATCAACCATTCTATTCTTTCACCCATCAATTTAAATTTTGATAACAGTGTTTAATAAGTTTTTAAATTACATGTAATACATTTTGTTGAGTGGTTTTTATTTAGCATGTGTTAAGTTCATACATTATCTATCCTTTCTTGCCACCTATTTTAATCCGTCACCCATCAATTTAAATTTTGATAACAGTGTTTAATAAGTTTTCTTTAATATGTAATTTAAATTCATGCAATACATTTGGTTGAGTGGTTTTTATTTAGCATGTGTTAAGTTCAATGTAATTTAAATTAATGTAGTAAGTAATATATGTATTAAAATTTATGAGATTTTCGATCAACGTGTAAATAAATAATGTTATATTTATATAATATCTTTCGCATCAAATTTAAATAAATGTATGTAAGTTGGTTTGGTCTAATTGCAGATCGAATTTAAATAAATGTACCTAAGTTGGTTAGGTCTATTTGTACATTAGACTTTACTTACACATAACATAATTATGTTGGGTTGACTACACATTAATATTATTGAATTTGAGACTTGTACATGTGTGCAATCTAGTCAAGTTGTTACAAATTAATATTATTAATTTAGAGACTTGTACATTTGTGTAATCTAGTGAAAGTTGTAAAATAAAAGACTACACATTAATATTATTAATTTTAAGACTTGTACATGTGTGCAATCTAGTGAAAGTTGTAAAATAAAAGAGATTTAGATTAGTGTTGTTAAATAAGGTTTTTTTCTTTGAACATAAATGCATGCATTTAAAAATATATTAATATTATGAAAAGTTCATATTTTCTAAATCAATGTAGTTAGCAAGCACTCAGCTATTATCAACAAATTTATCCTTTCTTACCACTATATTTTACCATCACCCATCAATTTAAATTTTGATAACAGAAAATAGTTTTTAATAAATGATCTTTATTATGTAATTTAAATTCATATAATACGAGGTTGAGTGGTTTTTATTTAACATGTGTTAACTTCATATAATATTTTTTTAGTGTAGTTTAAATTAATGTAGGTAAGTAAATATATATATATATATATATATATATATATATATATATATAATTAGAAGATTTTTTATAACATTGATTGTAGATAAATAATGTTATATTTATATGATATATTTTACGTTAAATTTAAATAAATGTAGGTAAGTAGCCGAATGGCATTTGGTGTAATGGTAGTTGCCTAGTTATTATCATCCATGTGGTTGTGAGGTTGATTCCTCTTGTGTTTGCTCTAACGAACGTTGATATTTGTAAATATTTGTAAACGATGTTCAATATAAAAAAAATGTAGGTAAGTTAGTTAGGTCTAATTATAGATCAAATTTAAATAAATGCGTGCAAGTTGGTTAGGTCTAATTATACATTAGACTTGGTCACTTCCACATAATATAATTATGTCGGACTAGATACACCTTAATATTATTAATTTTGAGACTTGTACATGTGTGCAATCTAGTGGAAGTTGTAAAATAAAAGATATTTAGAATAATGTTGTTAAATAAGGCTTTTTCCCTTGTTGAACATAAATGCATACATTTAAAATTATATTAATATTATGGAATGTTTATATTTTTTAAATCAATGTAGTTAGCAAGCATTCACTTATTATCAATCGATCTATGCTTTCTTGCCATCTATATTTTATCCATCACCCATTAATTTAAATTTTGATAATAAAAAATAGTTTTTAATATGTAATTTAAATTCATGTAATACATATAATTTTTGAGGTTGAGTGGTCTTTATTTAACATGTGTTAGCTTCATATAATATTTTTTCAATGTTTTAAATTAATGTAGGTAAGTATTTTATATATATATATATATATATATATTATATATATATATATATATATATATATATATATATATATATATATATATATATATATATATAATTTTTTAGGTTGAGTGGTTTTTATTTAACATCTGTTAACTTCATATAATATTTTTTCAATGGTTTAAATTAATGTAAGTAATATATATATATATATATATATATATATATATATATATATATATATATATATTAAATTTTGAAGATTTTTTATCAATGTTTAAATGATTGTAGATAAATAATATTATATCTATATGATATCTTTGACATCAAATTTAAATAAATGTAAGTAAGTTGGTTAGGTCTAATTATACATTAGACTTCATCACTTACACATAATATAATTATGTCGGGTTGGATACACATTAATATTATTAATTTTGAGACTTGTACATGTGTGCAATCTAGTGGAAGTTGTAAAATAAAAGAGGTTTAGACTAGTGTTGTTAAATAAGGTTTTTTTTCTTTTTTGAACATAAATGCATGCATTTAAAACTATATTGATATTATGGAATTCTCATATTTTCTAAATCAATGTAGTTAGAAAAAAAATTCCATGAATCTAAAGTGTTGCATAAACATTGAACAAGAAAAGAGAATAATAAAATCAATAACTAAATATTTTTATGTAGTTATCATCTTTAAGGATAATTGGTCATCTATATTCTTTGAAGAAAATATTTGGTTGAGATGATTACCCTCTACCATTCCTTGATTTCAAATGCAAACAATAAAATCTATTAAGAGAAGATTATATATTGCACTTATGGCATCCATCGTGGTTATAATTAGTAAATACATCTAGGGAAAAACATACATCTATGTAGATATGAAGGTCATATCAATGATGCAATATCTAGTGAGTGATTAGCCATGAATAAAGTAATTATTAACTAGTAAGTGTACCAAGTTTTGACTCATTTAGCTAGAGTGATAGTACTATTCTAAAAATACAAATAGTAGATTTGATGGAACTATCTTTACATATAGTAATCTCTTGAGCTCACCATAAATTTATGGTAACAAATATTTAATATTTTTAGTTAGAACTTTATTATGGAATATGACCATAGCGTAAAAGGCCTCAACAATGTTATGATCTAGATGTGATCCAATATTCTTAGAATATTTTATGATTCCAAGAATATAGGAATCATATGAACCTTTAGGTTCAATGTCTAAAAGGAGAGGAAGAGAGTAGCAAGGACACTTTTAATTCATTCTATGTAATAATGTTTTTACCTTCAAAATATGTATTATCTACCCTTAAATACTTGAATCTCATATTAAAATCCTAAATGTTATCAATTTGGGACAACTAGAGAGAATAAATCTATAATTCCAAGTTACATACTTTAGTAGTATTAATATTTCCCAAAATTTAATGTAAATTTAACCTTTCTTTAATAGGGTCACTCTCTTCATTGACATGGAAAAGCAATTCTAGTCCAATCATAAATGAAAATAAACATAGGGCCTCTTTTACCTTTTGGTTTCGAGTTTCATCATTACGAATTACTAATTTATCCTCTTAAAATATGTGCCATAAGTTCTTACTTTGTAGCAGATTGATCATTTGTGTTGGTCAAATACTGTAATTATTTCCATTAAGATGAGTAACTAGGGATTTGTGGTCCATCCTTTACCATAGTATATTAGGATTAAATATAAATCAAGAGAATGGCATCAATGAGTGGATTATAATAACATTATATTTTTATGTCATAAATATTATGAGAACAGACACATGGTAAGATATTGCAATGTAAAAATGATGGAGAATTTTACACATGAGAGAAATATCAATATGAAATAAGAAGATCATATCATAGTAGAAGCTAGGTCAAATCAGGGATTTTTACATCCTACCAAAGTGGCTTAAAAACCCTCTACATAATAAAATGAAAAGGTTGTTATAATTTAATCAAATAAACAATTAAAAGAAACAATGGCTTTAGGAATGAGAAAGTACAATGTGCAACATCATATTTAGGAGTTAGAAGTGTGAAGGAATATTGGGAGGAATTTTTTAAAGAAATATAGGTGAAGCAATTCAAGGTTAATACAAGTAATTTATCACCCAGGTGTTGTAGGTGATTTGGAGAGGAGAGGGCAATCCTCCACGGGAGGTACCAGGTTCAAATCTCCACCCTACCAAAAAGATGAATTGGGTATCAAAAATCCAATTGATAATGTTGGTGCGAGCAGGGTCGGGTGCGACTCTCGAGTGACTTTGATGGTGTAGAACCCCCTGTTCATGGTCTCTCAGACCAAGGTGGCCCCGCAAGGGGTTTTTCGCTTAAAAAAAAATACAAGTAATTTATCTTTATTTTTCTTAATTACCATACAATTAGCTCCTTGTAATAAAAATAAAGTGTATTTTTTGCACTTTAGGGCTTCAAGAGTAACATAATAAAGAAATACATATGGAATATGTCCATGGAAATCTAAGGTTTTTAGGGAAGCATAAGAAAGTAATTACAATTACAATGGAATATCATCCTTGTACTTTATGATTTCTAAAGTAAAATAGATAAGGAAGTATTTATGAGGCTATTATTTATACTTTATATTGTTGGGAGCAATAAAAATTAGAAAATAAGTCTAACTATATATAATGTGAAAAAATATAAGAGATTGATGAAATTGATAGTATTGGTGGAAATTAAGAAAGGAAGGGAAGGCCATAAAAGCATGAACAAAGAGGAAAATAAACAAAAATGGATATTGATTTGGGAAGTCAAATATAAATATCATATGTGTTAACAATAATTGGGGCTAAGTCTATTAATAAAATCAAAACATCATGATGAAAATTATGTCATGGAATATTAGGGGTATGATTAAGACCCCTACAAAAATAATTATTAAGGAATTAATTAGTTGTTATAACCTAAGTTTATTTTAATACAAGAATCATAATTAAGTAGTGAGGAATATAAGAATACTTTTTAAAAAAATTAGAATATGGGGGATTGTCTAGAAATTACTTCTATAGGAGCTTCCATTGGTAACTCAACAACATGGGGTAAACATAAATAAGATGGAAAATTATTAGAAGAAAAATGTAATTGACTTGCTAGACTATTTTGGAGGAAAGAGGAAAACATCAATGTTGTGGTTATAAATATATATTCTCCAGCTATAGTCACTCCTTGTGAAAGATGTTGGAAGTACCTTAGCATATTTTTGTTAAACATAATGATGATTCATAATTGTGATCTATAGATTCTTGGGGTGACTTCAACATAGTTTTATCTCCTTTGGAAAAGAAAGGTTTTACTCTTATATGGTCTAAATTAATGCAATATTTTGCTTCATTAATCAAGTCAAATGGCTTTTAGAATGTTATTCCTTCAAGTTTTTAGTATGCATGGGATAATACACATATTGGAAAAACTTATATGGTATAAATATTATATATATTATTGCTACCCAACTCATGGTTACAAATAGAGTATACAATCTCTTCATATATTTTATTGAGAGTAGGATCATATCACAAATCCATTATTTTGAATTTTGATACACTCAATAATAGTCATCTAAAGCCATTTTGCTTCTGGTCTATATGGCTCCAAGACCCTAATTTCTTCCAAATTTTTATGTTGTGGTAGGATGAAGCAAATTTTTAAGGATATGTATGTACAAATTTATTGAAAAAATTAAATATATAAAAGGGAAACTAAAGATTTATAATTATAAATATTTTATGATATTTTTAAAGGAAATAAGGAAATTGAACCCAAGTAAAAATTTTACAAGAGATAGTAGAAATTAATGGAATGGAGTAGGGTTTGTTCAAAAGATGAAATATCTAAAGGGAAAATGAAGATTTGGAATGTTAAACCTTAGGTAATATTTTTTAAGAAAATAAGAGATTGTAGAAATCAATAGAATGGACTAGGATTCTCACATACAAGAAAAATAACTATTTTCTAATTATATCATAATTCATATTATAAAGGCTTATCAAACAAAAATTATCTGTGTTGTATTTCTTTGAAATAGATGCAATAAATATGGTATTGACCTTACTTATTACAGTGATTTTCTATCCTCTTCAACTATAGATAATACCTCATTTTTAACAAATAATAAAAAAAATAGATAAAAAACAAAAAAACCATCAAGACCAAGTGAATCTTAGTATCAAATCAAAAATTTGTCTCCCATCGCTTCTCATATATATCATTTTTGAAAAACTTCCATTCGACCATTGTGTGATAGTTGATGGAATACTTTGCAAAATCATACGTTGATCCTCCTTGTCTTGCCCAAATTTTGATAGAATATCTTTTAAATAATTAATTGCTTCCTTCCTTATATCTTCTTCTTCTTCAATACTTCTTACATATGAAGTTGAAATATTTTTAGTTTTACCAAAATATAAATTTATTTTGGCTATAGCATAACAATAAAGGTATTTTTATCCTATTTCTTAATTGCTTTGTGCCTAGATTTTTATGTCTCTTCCTTGTTCAATATATGATGATAATTAGAAAGTAATTATTTTTCTTGAGCATATCTTGGTCCATTTTCCTAAATTTTACTATCTCCTATTTGAATTTGATTCTAGATTTCTCTTTTGTTTTAAACATGTTACAAAAATATTTAGCATTTCAAGTCCTTATTTTTCCTTTAAAATATTTTATCTTTTGAATAAATCTATGCATACATGAATCTTTAAATTTTGCTTTATTCCATCAAATTCTAGAATAATTGGATTAGATTGTATGAAATGGAGTGAGATAGTGCAAAGCCTATATAATATAATGAAGAATATTGTATGGAATTGAATGGAGAAAAACCTCCTCACTAATTATTATATTATATTTTGTGTTGAAGCTAGGATATTTGAGTACTAATGAAGTGGCTTTGGGTGGATGCTAGAGCAATGAGTAAGACTCCTACATCTGAATCATAGGCTAGTTGAATGAGGAGAAAAAAGCTCATTAGTAGATAAATATCAATATGTGGAGGTCCTAGATTCAAGTTTTATATTTTCTAAATTAATTTCATTTAAGTATATAATAAAATAACGGTTATGTATCATGAAATTTCAGAAGACGATTGGAAAATACAAAAGTGCATGTGAAAGTTAAAAGGAAATATTTAAAAATAGAAAAGGAAAAATTGGAAAAATTATAAGTAACATTGTTATAATTATATATATTGGTGTATCTCCCACTAGTTAAGTATATCCACCCACCCTCACTTTAGTATATCATCCAATATAAAGACTCTCATGTATTTTTTTTTTAATCAAAAAACCCCTTACGGGGCCGCCTTGGTCTAAGAGACCACGAACAGGGGGTTCTACACCGTCAAAGTCACCCGGGGGTCACACCCAGCTCTGCTCGCACCAACATTATCAATTGGATTTTGGGTACCCAATTCAGCTTTTTGGTAGGGTGGAGATTCAAACCTGGGACCTCCCTTGGAGGATTGCCCTCTCCTCTCCAACTCACCTACAACACCTAGGTTAATACTCTCATGTATTGCATAATATTGTATAGATTTAGATTGTTGTTGATGATGAATATTACATTACTTAGTACATGCTAATGTACCCCTATGGTGACTTCATGGTATAATTATAAATATGCAATATATTAGGGATGATTCTATAGTTTATAAGTATGATATATATTTCTCCTTTCATGTAAGTATCAATGTATAATAAATGTACAAGTATCATGTAAGTTAGAGTGCAATTATAGATTGAGAGAATGTCCACAAGTGTCTTGTATGTAAGAGTGCAAATATATAACGTGAGTATGTGCACAAGTATCTTAGATTAGGAGTGCATGTAGAAGTGCAAGATTTATGTAGATGTGTACAAGTTTATTAGATTCAAGTGTGCACGAAGAGTCTTGTATACAAGTCGCAAGGTGAAAAAACAAGAGTCATGAGACTTGTAATATGTAGAGAAATAGTCAAGTACTTGAAGAGTCGCATTACTATGGCTATATTAAGGAGATAATACTCCATGAGAATACAATTCAATAGTAATACAAGAAGCAGAAGTCAAATTGTAATAAATCTAGTTTGGAATAAAGATTGTATACAGTTTTGAGCAATTAGTATTGTAAGTTTTCTTCATGCATAATTCATGAATTACATAGGCCATTTAACATTAATATTTGATATTATATAAGTGAATGTTTATTTAAATATTATATAGGACTTAATATACATATTAATTTTCTAATTCCACTCACCTT
Organism: Wollemia nobilis; assembly: GCA_028583015.1. Taxonomy (NCBI): domain Eukaryota; kingdom Viridiplantae; phylum Streptophyta; class Pinopsida; order Araucariales; family Araucariaceae; genus Wollemia; species Wollemia nobilis. The sequence goes on along the minus strand of JAQPPZ010004581.1, from coordinate 32,183 downwards.
ATTATTATTTTATTTTTTTGATTAGTTGGAAGAAGGAGTTTTGAAAGGGTCCCCAAAATTTTTACAAATATATTAAGACAACAAAAGTTACAATAAATATATGGAAAAAAAGTAACCTTTCCCATAAGGTATCTAAAATACCAAACACTAAAATTATAAGAAGAAACAAAATGGACAAATATACCCCAAGGAGAGTTAATATCACCCCCAGCCTTGATGCTCTTTCTCCTCCTTGGAAATATTAACCTCCTCCTCGTCCTAATCCTTCTAACTCTTTTGAATATTCACCATCATCAAGGTGATCTTCTCTATGTACATTCTAGATATTTTGATCATTATAAACTTACTATTATGTTTACCTTTATTATTGTGGCTATTTTTTATTTGGACTCTTGATATTTTGTGGTAGTAAGGCTTAAAAATCCAATAGTGGTATTAGAGCTACCACCTAACTCTATCCATTTTGATAGAGTTTATTTAACCACCATTATTAATTAAATTTATCCACTTTTGATAAATTTAATTTAGACTCTGCCCACTTTAAAGGTAGTGTAGACTTGGACTCTAATTTTTTATAGGTCTTTTTGAGTAAAAATTAAGAGAACAAGGATCCTATGACCCTAATTTGGATGCTAGCATCTTTCCACTTGATTGAAGGAAAACTAGTGAAGACTAAAACTCAACTATATTGATAGAAAGGGTCAACTTAGGAGAAACATTGGATATTTGATAGAGATAAATTCAACTTAGGAGAAAAGTTAGATATTGGAGATTGGGGAAAAACCAAATCAAAATAAATTTGGTCATTAAAGGCCATTCAAAGCCTCCATGACATTGATATTAGATTCTTTAGCAGGAGAGAAAATCATATTAGATTCTTCAGTGTGACCTAAAATATTGAAAATTTTAGATTAATAGAGGAGTAGTATTTTCTATAGAGACAAAGAAAGATATAGAGAAGTTTTCAAAGGTGCCTACAAGGATAGTGAAGTTTTCTAAGCTTCATACAAAGATGAAAATTATTCAAGATTCCTATATGAAATAGAGAAGTAGAGTAGAAACTAGATAGTATAAATATAGAAACAAGATAAGAAGTAGTAATAAAAATCATATAAGAGAAAGCAACACATAACAAAAGAAAAATAAAGATGAAGCATGAAGCAACCATCAGAGATAGAAGATATCATCCATTAACCATTTTGAAATATAGATAAGTTTTCAATGAAAGAAATAGATATAAGAGGCCAATAAAGATATAGATAAGAAGCTAGCTTGAGTAGTATAGACAAGAAACCAATATAAAATAAATATAAGCTTAGCTATAAGAAATAAAAGCTAAGTAATATATAAGTTCTTAGTGTAGCTAAGGAAATCCATATATAAATATATTAATATGATGAAGCTAGCCATATTGCAATGACAAAAAAATCTAGAGTGCAATATAGCAAATCTAGTGTAGTACATCAAAACTAAGAAGTAACATTTGCTCTAGAAGAGCACCATATTTCATTCAAACCTTTACACTAGAGAGAACCGTATTCCATTCAAACATATGTGCTAGGAGAGCACCACCTTCCATCCAAATATATCTTAGGAGGGAATCACCTTCCATATAGATGTATGTCCTAGGATAGTGCCACATTCTACCTTCAGAAACTAGTGCTAGGAGAGTGCCTTATTACAAAATCTATCCAAATATAAAGTGCTAGGGTAGAACCATCCATTTAAACCAAAATTAATTTGGAGAAAACCCATAATCAAGAAGGTCAAAACTTTTAATATGAAGCTATTGTAGTCCAGCAATATTTGGATAAAATCAGAGTATCCTAATCCAAGCAACACCTAAGGAAGAAAGTAGAGTCTTGGCTAATTTGAATAAATTTTGGCATCAAGAGGAAAAAGCATAAAATCAAAAAAAATTATAATAGACAAAGCATAGTGGAAGTGAATGGGTAAGAAACATTGAAACCCTAAATGATTTTCATTATATAATGATATTTTGAGCTCAACAAGAATATCGCTAAGTGAATTAAAGTAATTGTTAGCTTTTGATGTAGCATGTAATGGGAGATAGCAAACACAAGATGTAGAATAAAATGACATAAATTAAATCTACGATATGACTGAAATAATATATATATATATATATATATATATATATATATATATATATATATTATATAAATGATGGATATGTTTATAAAATATCTCTAGAGGAAATGAACACTTCATGAATAGAGCTACTACTCAAGAATGGGCATTGAGCATATCACACTCCACCAGATTACATCACATTGCTACATCACACCACTCTAAATCTTATCTACTATTGTATGATCCTCTATCTATGTTTCTATGTATGATCTATACCTATGGTCCTTTATATAGGAAATAGGTTCCTTGGCCAAAACTCTACCTAGATGTGCAAGGGACAGCTTGCACATATACAACTTGCACTTTGACACTTGTGTAGTTATTACATTGCATGAAGTAAGTAGATAACTTCCCCCTAAAGTAATATAATATTCTAAGTATGTACCAAGGTAAAGGCACATTTACATGATCCAAATGATGTAATAGACACTATTTTTAAAAACCCCCTATATTAGATTCTTTGGATATTGAAGACTTTAGTCTTCAATGTGGATCTTCATAGAGTCCTTGAGATTCTAAAGCTTCTTCTCTATTTTTAGCAACCTGTTCAAGCAAGTGATTGGTGTCTTCATAGTCTACAATTCTTACTGAGAGAGCTTTTATTTTATAATCATCTGTCAATTCTTCCAATTTTTCAATTTCTTCTATCCATTGAGCTAGATGCCCTTTCTGGTTTCTTTTTTGATACTCCAATTGTGGATAATTGGTTGGATGCTAAAATTGTTGTTGATAAGGATTTTTATATTGTCATGTTTGAAATTGATTCCCATTGTTCATATTATTTCCTTGATTATGATTTTTGGGATTGAACCTGTAGTAGCTAGTGCTATGGCATTTTTCTTGCATATCTGAAAATACATGTTGTACCATGCTTTCCATACTTTTTATGAAGTAGCAATGTTTTCCCATGGATTTTCTTTAGATGCTAGTGCATTGTTATACATTTCATCTTTACTTATTTTTTCCACTTCATAAACCTGTAAAATATTGACTAACACATCAAAATAAGTATCTTTACTTAGAACTTGTAAACATGTCACCAACTGCTTATAGCTATCTAGAAGTGCTCTCATAGTTATTTGAGTAAGAAGTTCATATTTAACTATTTCCCCTAAGGTAAATAATTTTCCTTTGATATCTGCTACCTTCCTTAGAAACAGTTGAATAATTTCTCCATTATTCATTTTTAATGAATGAAGTTGAGTCTGAAGATGGAGAATAGTTACCTTATTATTTCTTTCAAACATTTTCTATAGGCTAGTCCATGCATCTAAATATGTTTTTGTAGAACTGATATAGGGTTATATTTCATCAGTGGTAGCAAAGGTTATTATCATTAGAGCATTTGAATCATTTTATATGAACTTTTGGATTTCAATATCATCTATGGTAGGTATTTGTATTCTCACTTTGATAATATCCCATAGTTTTTCATATACCAAGATAGCTTTCAACTTATTCTTTCAATAAAACCAATTAGGACCCTTGAGTAATTGTGATTCATCTTGAAATAATTTGTTTGAAGCCATTTAATTTCCCTAATATCAATCCTTATATTTTATAGAATGTCTTATGACTCCCTAGTATGTTGTGGATAAGATATAGTGCTTTTTTAAATTATAATTCAATATTTTATTGATTTTGTAAAGGTTTTGTAAATTCCAAAATCAATTCCTATTAATCTTTATTGCTCCTATTGAACTAAGCATTATTCCCAATTTTTAAAGAGGTAATAATGTTGGATATTTTGTCTCCTTTTGATAGGTTTGAGACAATAATATTATGTATATCCAACCTTTGAAAAAACTTTGATAAACCTCTCTTTATGAATAACATTTTAGGAATTAGGTTTAGTGTATCTAATTTCCCAATTAATTAATTTGAAGTAGTAGCCCTTATGACTCTCTAATATTTGGATAAATTAGATCTCAATAATATTTGCAAATAATTATTATATATTCTCGTAGATATCCTTATTGCTCCTAGGATTTATATTGCAAATATTGTATTTTTATGATAAATTTTTCCCTTTTATAAATTGCTTTCAATTAATTAAATTCCTTTAATTACAACCTTATGACTCCTAAGGAAATAAAGCATATGATAAGGGGAATTCAAACTTTACCTTTCACCAAGCAATATATGGTGTTGTTTTTTTTAGAAGCTAGGGCTACATGTTGTTTACATAGATGTATTGATGTTGTGATTGTACCCTCCAATGGAATCACTTAGAGCTATATGCATTCCAAAATCGGTGCTTCTTGGACTCTTGATTTGACCTCACTTGGATTGAGCATTGAAGGCTCTAGCACCTTCTTTCCATGCTACAATGTTTCACTATGCACGTAGATGATAAAGTGTAAATGTCGAGATGAGAATTTACTTGCCTTCATATTTTGACCTCAGTTGTTGATGTCCTTAATATGGAGAAGCTTCTTGTCTAATGTGCCAAGTGGCATGTCTATTTCACATCAAGCACTTGAGTGGAGTTTGGTACAAATGATACCTTTGTCTTCCTTCTTGTAATGTCTAAGTGTTACACTCTTTAGAAACACGTTCAATATTTCGAGGGATAAGTGTATCCCATACACTCAATGCACCAACATGTTTATGTAACTACTTTCTTGAATATGAGTACTCTCTTGAATTGAGTATTAGGGTTCTCTTTTGGTGATAAGTATCATATTCTTCTCTGCATGGATGTCCTCACTTTTTTTGATTCAAACAAATCCTTTTTTAAGATCCTTTAAGCTTCAAAAATATCTAACTCCTCTTTCATTCACCTACACTTTATTTCAACTAGTATAAAGAGCAATAACATGGAGGCTATGAGCATTGATTTTTGACAATTATCATGGAGTAAATGATACTCCAATGGTGCTTTGTTTTCCTTCCTTTATTTATTTCTTAAATTCTCCTTTCATAGATGCTATTTCTCTTGATTAATGTTGTTTATTCCTTTGATTTTGCACATTGTATCTTGCAGGTTCAGCCATATTGGATACGAGGAGTATGAGCCCATTGATTGGATCCTTGAGCTGATATTGATTGTTGCTAGCATACAACCACTTTTGGCTGATTTTTCATCAAGTGTAGTACCTTTGGAGCACCTTTAAATCTATATTTTCTCCATGTATAACCATATTAGGATCTATGCAATATAATGTAAAATATTTCTACATAAAATATCCTTATTGCACCTTCTTTTGCACTCCTTTTTTTACATCTAAATTTTTGGTTTTTGAGGCAGAATATTTGAGTGTAATATAGGGGTTTTGAGGTTTTTCTTTAGAATGGATACCTTCCCCTTTTAGCTTAGATGTTTTATGAATGGATCCAAGCTTGTAACCACATGATGGAAGATTTATTTTGTTGTATTTTTTTACGCTATTATTGTGCCTTGAACTTGAGACTCGCAAAGTCTCGTTCAATGCTTCCTTTTATGCTCATTTTCTTGGTCGTTACCTTCTGATGCAGGAGCATCTAGCAGCACCTGATGCAGAGGCATCCAGTTGCAGGAGAGCCACTTCAGAAAAGTTGGCTAAGGAGGAAAAACGTTGTGATTTCACGACGTGTCATGAAATCACGATGAAAAAAGGCAAATAGGGCGAGGAGAAAAACCTGTCACGATATCACGACAGAAAAAGTGTTGCGATATTGCGACACAATGAGGAGAGAGGAGCAGACGGGGAAAGCTATCGTGATATCATGATGCAAATGGAGAACGGATCCAGTAGGAAGAAGATTTCATGATTTCGTGGCATGTCACAATTTCGTGACCCAAGCAGGAAGGAGAAGGTTGCAAGCAAAGATGTCGCGATTTCATGACATGTCATGATTTTGTGACCCTGGAGCAGAAGGAGAGTAAGGAAGGAGCAGATGTTGCGATTTCATGACATGTCATGGTTTCATGGCCTAAGGGCAAAGAAGGAGCCAAAGGAGAAGGAGACGTTGCAATTTCATGACAGGTCACAGTTTCGCAGCCAGAAGGCGAAGAAGGAGCCAAGGAAGAAAGATGTCACGATTTCATGACTTGTCGCATTTTCGTGACGAAGGAGCAAGCGAAGGAGCTGAAGGAGGAAGTTGTCACGATTTTGTGACATGTCACGATTTCATGACCCGATGGAGAAAAGAAGGCAAGGGAGCCGAAAAGTCATGATTTCGTGACTTGTCACGATTTCGCGACCCGAGGGAGAAGAAAGGATGCAAGGAAGGAAGATGTCACGATAGCGCAACATGTCACAATTTTGCGACATGAAGGAGAGAGATAAGACGAGATGAGAAGATGTCACGATTTTGCGACATGTCACAAAATCATGACCGGAAGGAGCGAGAGGAGACAAGAAGAAAAGATGATGCAAAATCATGACATGTCACGATTTCATGACCCGAAGTGGAAAATAGGAGCGAGGAAGAGAAATGTCACGATAGCGCGACATGTCATGATATCATGACCAAAAAAGAGAAATAAGGGCAGGATGAGGAAGATGTCACGATATCGTGACATGTCATGATATCGTGACCCCTACTACAGTGTAATCAAAGGAAGAAGATGACAGAGGTCAGGCGATGATTGCAAAGCAAGGACGACACGTGGCACCAAGGTGCAGTTAAAGCGGGTGATTACCCAGAAGCACGAGAAACAAAGAGGATGGGTCATGTAGGGTAATCTGATAGGGAGCGACGGTCAGAGTGATCTGACAAGAAGCGACGATGACAGGGACTATGTAGAGTGGAGCCATAAATCGGGTTGGTGCCCCGATTTTTGTGGAAGACATTTCAGAGGGTCGGGGCCTCTATAAAAACCTAGTTTTTGTAATAGGTTAGGGGGTGGTGGATTAGAGATTGCACGTAGAGTGTAGTAGTTGAAAGCTAAGCCGAGCGCTAGCTGTTGTAAAGCCTATGGGCTGTTACTGGAAGTTTTTCTAGAATATTGAATGAAAAGTTGGATTTGAGAAGGTGCAATTTTTGGTTCGCCATCAAATGGTATCAGAGCTAGAAGATTCTGAGTGCGTAGCAGATTCGTCGAATGTGAGGCAATTTGCACCAGGATCTGTGGTAGGGTTCTAAGAGAAAGGAGTGAGTTTAGGATCCCTGAGCATGTGAGCAGAGCATCGAAAGTGAGGCAGCCACACCAGGATCGATTAAGCTTTGTGAGTAAAGTAAAGAAGAATGCCTCCACAAAGAAGCCATGGCGATGAGGAAGGTATGATGACAATGGAAGAGTTTGAGGCATTGCAAAGGCAATTTAAAGCCCTGCAATAGGGCTACTCAGAAGAGACCTACAGAGGTAAGTGAAAGCCCTGCAAAAGGAGTTGCGTAGAAGGCGGGAAGAAAAGCAGAAAGGAATAGATGATGGAGTGCGTCATAAGCTGAAGCCATTACAGGCTATAGATGAAGAAGTGTGCAGCAGTGGGAGAATCTGTCTAGAGGAAGGCAAAAGTTGTTTGGGCCAGAAGAAGGGGTTGGAACAGGCTATAGAGGCAGATGAATGTCTAGAGGTGCTGTAGAAGGCAGTAACCAGACAGTGCAGAAGTGAAGATCACTTCTCCACCAACCCTAGGTGTTTGATGCAGGAGCATCCAGTAGCACCTGATGTAGAGGCATCCAGTTGCAAGAGAGCCACTTCAAAAAAGTTGGCTAAGGAGGAAAAACGTCATGATTTCATGACGTGTCATGAAATCACGACAAAAAAAGGCAAAGAGGGTGAGGAGAAAAACCTATTGCGATATCATGACAGAAAAAGTGTCACAATATCGCGACATGACGAGGAGAGAGGAGCAGATAGGAAAAGTTGTGATATCACAACACAAACGGAGAACGGAGCCAACAGGAAGAAGATGTCACGATTTCGTGGCATGTCATGATTTTGTGACCCAAGCAGGAAGGAGAAGGCTACAAGCAAAGATGTCACGATTTCGTGACCTAGGAGCAGAAGGAGAGTAAGGAAGGAGCAGATGTCATGATTTCGTGACATGTCACGGTTTCACGGCCTGAGGGCGAAGAAGGAGCCAAAGGAGAAGGAGACGTCATGATTTCATGACAGGTCATAGTTTCATGGCTAGAAGGCAAAGAAGGAGCCAAGGAAGAAAGATGTCATGATTTCATGACTTGTCACATTTTCGTGACGAAGGAGCAAGCGAAGGAGCCAAAGCAGGAAGTTTTCATGATTTCACGACATGTCACGATTTTGCGACATGTCACGATTTTGTGACCCGATGGAGAAAAGAAGGCAAGGGAGCCAGAAAGTCATGATTTCATGACTTGTCATGATTTTGCGACCCAAGGGAGAAGAAAGGATGCAAGGAAGGAAGATGTCGCGATAGCGCGACATGTCATGATTTCACGACGTGAAGGAGAGAGAGAAGACGAGATGAGAAGATGTCGTGATTTCATGACATGTCACAAAATTGTGACCCAAAGGAGTGAGAGGAGGCAAGAAGAAAAGATGTCACGAAATTGTGACATGTCACGATTTCGTGACCCGAAGTGGAAAAGAGGAGAGAGGAAGAGAAATGTCGCGATAGCACGACATGTCACGATATCACGACCAAAAAAGAGAAAGAAGGGTAGGATGAGGAAGATGTCGTGATATCGTGACCCCTGCTACAGTGCAACCAGAGGAAGAAGACGACAAAGGTCAGGCGGCGGTTGTAGAGCAAGGACGACACGTGGCACCAAGGTGCAGTTAAAGCAGGCGATTACATAGAAGTGTGGGAAACAAAGAGGATGGGTCACACAGGGTAATCTGATAGGGAGCGATGGTCAAAGTGATCTGACAAGAAGCGATAATGACAAGGGTCCTACAGAGTGGAGCCATAAATCAGGTTGGTGCCTCGATTTTTGTGGAAGACATTTCAGAGGGTTGGGGCCTCTATAAAAACCCAGTTTCTATAATAGGTTAGGGATGGTGGATTAGAGATTGCATGCAGAGTGTAGTAGTTGAAATCTAAGCCGAGCGCTAGCTGTTGTAAAGCCTGTGGGATGTTACTGGAAGTTTTTCCAGAATATTGAATGAAAAGTTGGATTTGAGAAGGTGCAATTTTTGGTCTGCCATCACCTTCTTCTCCAATAGTTGGAGGATTGAGCTTATTTTTTGGCTTCCTCAGGCCACCAAAAGTTGTAGATCTTTGTGCACTAATAGTGTATTTAGACACTTTTATTAATTCTATTTTTGTGCCCTTCTTACGAACACAAGCAATAATATTTTTGAGATCAATCCAATAGTGCAAATCTAATAATATTTTAATGTACTAATAATATCACCTTATTACTCCAATTAACTCTCAAAAACTAATGCACTTAATCAATCTACTGCAACTAATCAATAATAATTTGAAATAAATCTTCAAAAATTATTCTGAAATTTCTTTAATAGCAAGGTAATATGAGCTAGTCTTCATTTTCTTTTCTAAAGTAGATAATAGGTAGTTGATAAATAGTTTAAGATTCTGAAATCTAATCAAATCCTAAAGTGAAAATGAACCTTAAAAAATCCTTTCTTATTTTTGACCTTTTGAATACTCTAATTTAATTCTCCTTTTTGCAACTTCAATCTAGTTAAGGTGCTTGAACAAATATGATAAGTAATCCACTTAATAAATCTACTTGCACCAATAGTTGCTTACATTTTCTTGAAATCCCTTTTCACCACTTCTATAGATGATGTATATCTTGGTGTCTATGACCACCAAGTTTTTATTTTAGATAAGATCTTGTAGCTCTTTCTATAGGCTACCTTGAACAACTTTGTTTTCACCAAAATATGGTATCTCTTTCATGAGACTAGAAGTTTGGGTGGCTTGTTCTCCTCTTGTAGTCTCCTCATTTTTTGTTGTATATGTGAAGATATATTTGATTCTAAAGTGGTGTCTTCTTGCTGTGAAAGGTAATCTCCAGGTCTCCTAGATTTGGTAGGCTTCTTCTATCTGAATCTTCTTTTAAGCTTCTTGTTGAATTCTGACTTCTAATAGGATCTTATTCTCAATATTTTGTATGTCTTGAGGTCTCCTAAGATTTGACACTCCTTGGAAAATTCTTCTTCTTAGGGTTGTTGTCGTATGGCGATAATTGTCCTAAATATTTCACTATTTCCAATAGTGAATTTCTCCAATGAGTTCTCCATGGAACTCCTTTGATGAATTCTTTAGAAAGGTTCACCAAGCCTTTTATTAGATGCTCGTAAAGACCTCTCCAAGGCCTTTGATTATATAGCTCATTCTAGTCTTCCTTGAGATCTTATCTTCAACCTTCTACTTATGGAAGTGTTAGTGGTGAGATCTTCTCCTAGATCTCTAATTCTACAACCTCTATATTCGAGTAGGACTCTCCTAGGCCTTCATCATCAATGATATCTTCTCCTAATCTCTTTGCTTCAGGTGCTATATTGATTCTAAAGAATATACTCCTCCTAAATTTTTTGTAGGAAGCTTTCCGAACTCACTGAATCTTCACATTCCTACAACAAGATATTAGTACTGAAATCTACTTCTAAATTAGATAGTTTCTTCTAAAATTTTCTTCAGGATCAAGGCTTTTGCAGCCTTTTTTAGTATCAAGTCTTTTGTGGCCTTTTTCAGTATCAAGGCTTCTATGGCATTTTTTAGTACCAAGTCTTCTATAGCATTTTCAAGGCTAATATGGTATTTTCAAGACTTCTATGGCATTTCCTTCTAGATCAAGGATTCAATGGCCTTTTATTTTGTATCAAGGCTACTATGTCTGTTTAAGGCTTCTATGGTATTTTCTTCTTGTGAAGTTTCCAATCTAGAAATGGAGATCTCTTGTCTCCCAATTTCACCATAATTATACTCCAAAAGTTTATTTTGTAGTATTCTTCTCTTGTAGTAACTAGTCTATGTACTATGAAAGCACTATGACCATCAGGCAATAAAGTTGAAATCTCCTAGCTTTCTAGTGCAGGATGTGTCCCAATCATCTGAGAATTAATTTCCTGTAATAAAATAAACTTTAGGTCAATTTCTCTAGATCTCTTATATGAGCTTCACTAGTTGACTCATTAAACTAGTGGATCAAATTTTGAGTCCTAGTCTTCACAAGTTTTCCATTGAAACTCTATAGAAAGACTCCAACCATATGTAATCTTAGTATTCCATAAACTGAGATTTTTTTCAGTCCTAACTTGTGGCTCTTCTTAATTCTACCATGTATACTCTCTTGAGTATTTTTTACAGTGACTAGTCCAATGGCACATCAAGTTGATAAAAATCTCAGTATCTATGATAATTATGGTTTTTCTATTGACCTACCATAGCTCTGATACCATTGTTAGATTTTAATTTAGCATGTAATGGGAGATAGAAAACACAAGATGTAGAATAAAATGACAAGTAAATATATGATATGACTAAAAATAATATATATAGAAAATATGGAGATGTTTAAAAAATAGCTCTAAAGGAAGTGAACAATCCATGAATACAGCTACTGCTCAAGAATAGGTATTGAGCATATCACACTCTACCATATTACATCACACTACTACACCACACCACTCTGACTCCTATTTTCTATTGTATGCTCTTTTATCTATTTTCCTATGTATGATCTATAACTATGGCCCTTTATATAGGAAATAGATTCCTTGGCAAAAACTCTACCTAGATGTGCAAGGGATAACTTGCACATATACAACTTGCACGTTGACACTTTTGCAGGTATTACATTGCATGAAGTAGATAACTTTCCCCTAAAGTAATATAATGTTGTAAGTATGTACCAAGGTAAAGGTACATTTACATGATCTAAATGATGTAATAGACTCTATTTCTAATGGTAATGTCTATCATTACTTTTCTCAATGTGTAAGTTTTGAAAATTGTAGGGCACTAGATATTTGAATTAATTAAAAAGTTAGCATAGTGGAGTTATAAGGTTCTATGAGCTATTTTATTATTTAATGGAGTAATAAGAAATTTATTTTTTTAAGGATTCATATGGTGATAAGTTGTTTTTGTTTTTGAGTTTTTGAAATTATTTTTGAAGTTCTAAAGTTTTTGTGATTTTATAATTTAAAGGATTTATAAGGTTTGAAGTTTTTTGAACAAGGAAAGTTTTTTATTTGAGTTTTTTCTATATTTGGGAGATATAAGGATTTTAAATTGAAAACACAAAATGGACAATTGGAAAATAGCAACATTTCATTATAGGAAAATTATCAAAGTGCAAAACTATACTTAATAAGAGGAAACGTTCAAAAATAAAATTTGTATAAAAACCAATCTTTTGAATACAAAGAACAACATCATAAAATATTTGTTAAAAACTCTTATCAAATATGTGAGATCATAACACTTGAATCTAATCAAAAAGTACAAATGGAAAAACATATTTGGTATATAGATTCAAGGGCTAGTCATTATATGACTTGAAACTTACATTGGTTTGAATCATTATAAGTATAGGATAATGTCTCATTAAAAATTATAGATGATAAGATATATCAATTTCAAAGAGTTGGTAGAGTAACACCTAGGATGCATATTTCAAATTTTGTGCTAGAAATTTTTTACATGTTCCTAGACTATCAACCAATCTTATCTCATACGCTCAATTGATTAAAAAAAATGAAGAGCTGTTGAATTCAAATATATAAATGAACATAGAAAATGCATCATCAAGAAACAAAGCAAAATTAAAGTTAAAGGTTCAATCAAAATTGGAATATATGCCTTAGATTCAATGGGATTTTCTTAAGAGATTGTTGAATGTGTATCTGAAGATGAAATTAACAATAAGTTACATGATTTTTTAAAAATATAGAAAACAAAGAATTTGATCCAACATAGTCCAAAATTTTCTTACAAACATAAGCAATGGATGAACCCAAGATTCAATATGATGAAGAAGATTCTAGATAAGTAGAGGTTTATGAACAATGCAAGGTCACTTGAATATTGAATTATTAGGAGAAACATGAATATTGAAAAGTGAAGACTAGGACTCAACTATATTGATAGAAAGGACCAACTTAGGAAAAAATTTGAACATTTAATAGAGAGGAAGCCAACTTAGGAGAAAATTTGGATATTACAGATTAAAGGATTTAATATTGAGGTAGAAACAACTCAAAATAAATTTGGTCATTCAGGGACATTCAGAGCCACTCTGACATTGATATGGTATTCTCTAGCAAGAGAGACAATCATATTGGGTTCTTAGGTGTGACCTAAGACATTAAAAAAATTAGTTTAATAGAGTAGTATTTTCTATAGATTCAAAGAAAGAGATAGATAAGTTTTCAAATATTTCTACAAGGATAGTAAAATTTTCTAATCTTCTTATAAAAATTAAAATCATTCATTCTTCCTATAGAAAATAGAGAAGTAGAGAAAAAACCAGATAGCATAAATATAGAGATAAGATAAGAAGTAGTAAGAAGAAGCATAGAAGAGAAAGTAGCACATAGTAGAATAAAAAATAATGATAAGCATTAAGTGGCCATTAGACATAGAAGAGAGTATCCATTAACTATTTTGAAATAGAGATAAGTGGCCAATGAAATAAATAGAGATAAGATGATAGCAAAGATATAGATAAGAAACTAGCTTGAGTATTAGAGATAAGTAACTATCATAAAGGAAATATAAGCTTAGCTATAATAAAGAAAATTAAGTAATCTATAATTTTTTAATGTAGCTAAGAAAAACCATAAAGAAACATTATAATTTAGTGAATATAGCCATATTATAATGATAAACAAAGCCAATGCAGTACAACAAAAATAGGCAATATAATTTACACTAGAAGAAAACCATCGTTCATTCAAACCTTCACGCTAGAGAGTACCATCTTCCATTTGTACATGGATGCTAGGATAGCATCACCTTCCATCTAGATATATGCATTAGGAGAGCACCACCATCCATCTAGACATATGTGCTAGGAGAGTGCCACATTCCACCTTTAGATGTTAGTCCTAGGAGAGTGCCTTCTTACAAAAGCTATAAAAACATAAATTTCTAGGAGAGCACCATCTATTTGAACCAAAAATCATTTGGAGAACACCCATAATCTAGATGGTGAAAATTTTAAACACAAAGCTATCATATTCCAATAATATTTGGATAAAATCAAAGTATCCTAATCCAAGAAACACCTGAGGGAGAAAGAAGTGTCTTGGAAAATTCAAATGAATGTTGGCATCAGAATGACAAGCATAAACTCCAAAAAAATTGCAATAGGTAAAGCACAATTGGACCCTACCATTCAACCTATCCCTTTCTAGATACCTATATTTTATATTTACATAACTTATTCCATCCCACATTAATTTAAATTTTGGTAACGGTCAATAGTTTTTAATGAGTGATGCTTAATATGTAATTTAAATTTATGTAATTCATATAAATTTTGACGTTGAGTGGTTTTACTTAACATTGACATTAAATTTATATAATATTTACTACGTAGAGTTTAAATTAATGCAAGTAACATATATATTATATTTATGAGATTTTTGACCAATGTTTAAATGATTGTGATTGTAGATAAATAATGTTAAACGTATATGATATCTTTGATAGGAAATTTAAATGAGTGTAAGCAATTTGGTTAGGTTTAATTGTACTTTAGACTATGTCACTTATACATATTATGATTGTGTTGGACTCACTATACATTAATACCATTGATTGTATAGATGGTAAATATTATTGATTTTGAGACTTACACATGTATATGATCTAGTGGAAGCTACAAAATAAAAGAGGTTTGGACTAGTGTTGCCAAATAAGACTTTTTCCTTGGTTGAACATAGATGCATGCATTCAAAACTATATCGACATTATGGAATGCTTATATTTTATAAATCAATGTAGTTAGAAAATCTCTTTCCATGAAACTAAAGTATCACATAAAAACTGAACAAGAATAAGAGAATAATGAAGCCAATAAGTGAATATGTTTATGTAGTTATCAACTTTAAGGATAATTGGTCATATATATTCTTTGTAAAATAATCCCGTTAGTATGATTACCCTCTACCATTCCTTAATTTCAATTGCAAACAACCAGATCTATTAAGGGAATATTACACATTGCATTTATGGAATCCATCATGGTTATAATTATATTTGTTATTTATATTAAATACATCCTAGGATCAACATATATCCATGTACATATGAAGTTATAATCGATGATGCAAGATCTAATGAGTGATTAGCCATGAATAAAGTAATTATTAACTAGTAAGTGTACTAGGTTTTGACTCATGTAGCTAGAGGGATAGTACTAGTCTAAGGGTACAAATAAAATATTTGATGGAAGTATCTTTGCATAAAGTAATATCTTGACCTCACCATAACTTTATAATCGCAAACATCTAAGGAAAAATTTGGACCTTTATTAGAATATGACAATAGCCTAAAATGCCTCAACAATGCTATGATCTAGATGTGATCCAGTATTCTTAGAATATTTTGGGATTCCAATAATATAGGAATCATATGAACCATTAGGTTCAACATCTAAAATGAGGATAAAAAATTAGCAAGGACTATTTAATGCATTTTATGCCATGTTTCATTTTACCTTCAAAAGATGCAATATCTACTCTTAAATCCTTGAATCTCGTAATATAGTCCTAAATGTTATAAAATTGGGCTAAATTGAGAGAAAAATCCAATTCCAAGTGACTTACTTTAGTAGTATTAACCTATTCCAAAGATTTCATGTACTTTTGACATGAAAAATAATTCTAGTTCAATCAACAAGGAAAACAAATATAGGGTCTCTTTGACCGTTTGATGTTGAGTTCCATTATCAAGAACTATTGCTTTATCCTTCTAAAATATGTACCATAAGTTATTACTTCATACCAAATTGATCATTTAAGTTGACCAAATATTACAATTTTTCATTAAGATGAGTAACTAGGTATTTATGGTCCATCCTTTACCATAGTCCATTAGTTTTCAATATAAATTAAGAGAGTGATATTAGTAAGTAGATTATGAGAATATTGCATCTTGATGTCACAAATGTTATGACAACAAACACATGGTAACATATTGCAAAGTGAAAATGATGTTGAAAGAGAGAAACTTTTGCACATGAGAGAAACTTCTATGTGGAACAAGGAGATCATATCATAGTAGAAGCTAGGTCAAATAAAGGATTTTCCACTCCAACCAAACTAGATAAAAATCCCTCTACATCATCAAATGACAAAGGCTATTAAAATTTACTCAAATCAATCATTAAAATAAAAAGCTTTATAGATTAAAAATTACAATGTGTAACTTGAAATTTAAGAATTAGAAGTGTGAAGGAAAATGGGGAAATTTTTTTTAAATAAAATAACGTGAAGCAAGTCAAGGTTAATCCACGAAAGGTAACTTCATTTTTCTCAAGTACCATAAAAACCTCTCCTTGTGATTAAAATAAAGTGTATTTGTTGCACTTAGGTCTTCAAAAATAATATAATAAAGAAATGCATATGGAGGATGCCCATAGAAATTTAGTATTTTTAGGGAAGCATAAGAAATTAATTACAATGGAATATAATCCTTATACTTTATGAATTTTAGAGTAACATAGATAAGAAGGTGATTATGAGGTTATTCTTTCCCCTTTAGATTCTTTAGGATAGCAAAAATTAGAAAATAAGTCTCATTATATATAATATGGAAATATAGAAAATATTGATGAAGACAATAGTATTGGTGGGAATGATTAAAGGAGAGGAAGTCCATCAAATAATGAACGAAAAGAAAAAAAACAAAGGGATATTTATTTGGGAAGCCAAATAGAAATATAATAGGTGTTAACAAGAAGTAAGGCTAAGTCTAATAATAAAACCAAGAAGTGATGATTAAAATTGTATCATGGAATATTAGGGGTATTAGTAAGACCCCTACTAAAGAGTTATTAAGGAATTAATAGTTTTTTACATTCCTAAGTTTTTTTATACAAGTGAGCAATATAAGTATGCTTTCAAAAAGTTTAAGTGAGAAATATAAGTGAGCGAAAAAAAGAGTGAGCAATATAAGTATGCTTTAAAAAGTTTTGAAATATGGGGTATTGTCTTGAAAATTTTTCTATAGGAGGTTCCAGTGGTATTGCAACAATATGGGACAAACACAAATGGGATGTACAATAATTAGAAGCAACATGTAATTGGTTTTCTAGACTATTTTACAAAAAAGTGGAAAACATCAATGTTGGGGTTAAAAATGTATGTTTTCCATCTATAGTTATTGTAGGGAAAATTTCCCTACAACCTTGGCTTCATTCCAAGGTTAAATTAGAAGTGGGATAATTCAAAGAAGGTAGTTCAAAGACACCTCATTCCTTCAGTTTAAATGAAGGGACATCAAGAGGAAAGTGAACGAATCCATTGTTTAAATCAAACATTAGATCTTCCATCAAAGGTCAATGCACATCTTCCATATAAGCCAACAACATTAAGGATATTAAGGCCCATAGGCCAGTGATTGTTTATCCAATGGCACATGTGATCCTTCCAATAGAATAAAGCATGGAAGGGAGGAAAAGGACCTAATGAGATCCAAAACTAGACAAGTGGTAGTTAACCAAGAGTCTAAGTTGAATTGAGCTAGTGCCCAGTCAAAGGAGACCCACCATTGGTTAGGAGGTCCCACATCAATTAGGGGCACATGAAAAATATGCGTACATAGAAAATTGTAATAAAATAGGTATTTAAGAAGGAATTCTCAATTGGTTACTGAGGTTGGCTTTAGCAGCCTAGTATGTTAGAGTCATCTATGTGTCAGTGCAATGACCACCCATCATATGCATGAGCCTTCCCTATCAATATATGCTAATCAAGAAGGCTATTTCCACTATTTCATAAAGTGAGGTATTCTAGGAGAAACATGGTAAGGACTTAATGGCACAACAATCCCT
This sequence comes from Wollemia nobilis, assembly GCA_028583015.1. Taxonomy (NCBI): domain Eukaryota; kingdom Viridiplantae; phylum Streptophyta; class Pinopsida; order Araucariales; family Araucariaceae; genus Wollemia; species Wollemia nobilis. The sequence goes on along the minus strand of JAQPPZ010004581.1, from coordinate 14,138 downwards.
AAAATAGTAGCAACAGGAGATGTCAATGATAATTTGTCATTAAAACACCTAGAAACTGACAATATTGATAGCCCTAGATTCATAGACCTCAAGTTATTAATTTTAGTTGTAGAAGGATTTTAGAAATAGATTAGAGGATAATTTATAGATATTCTACGCAAAGGTTTTTATGGAAAGGACCCTCCTCCTAGCTTATAAATATGTCCAAGTTTATATTTTAAAGGAACTAAGAGTTTCCCTTCCTTATGTATTAACATTTTTAAGCCTTCCTTTTTGAGAGCTTAAATCCAATCCAGAATGGGATTCAAAGGATCCGAAATGGTATTCAAGGGATCATAGTACATTATTAATCAATAATTCTCCCTTCAAATCATATTGGGAGATATTAAAAACTTGGACATCAGTCATATTATGTATATATTTCTAGAACCAAATCGGAGAGAGAAGGATTCAATCTATCTTATAGGATCTTACTTTCATCCCTCTCTTCTTAATTATAATAAACAGAGCTTAAACCTCAAGCTATTATCTAAGGAGCATTAAGAGAGCTTAAACCTCAAGCTATTATCTAAGGAGCATTAAGACTCTCTAATTCTTATGCCTTGTAATCATTTACGATACATTAATAAAATTCATGACTAATTTTTTTGTGTCTTCCTTCTTTGATGTGTTTCTAATTCTTGGTTGTGCAAAATTTATGTGTTCATTCTATCTATTATACAGTAGTCCCATGTTCATTTATGGCCACTTATTTCAATTGGTAGGGGGGACTTTAATTCTAACATATTATAATGGTATTATTTTAATAAATAATTTAACAGTCTCATAAGGTTGAAAGTTCCGATCCATACTATATCCCATGATCCAACCTTAATAAACATATGTTTATCCAAATTCCCAATATTTTATATCCTCAATATTTCTAAAACATGTTACACCCACAAAAACTATTAGTAAACTAATTACTTCTAACCTATAATAAGAAATTACATGTTTTACTATATGATGATTATTTTTAGTTTAATATTTGAAAACCTAAAGTTTTGTTCTAAAGCTTCTACAATGTAACATCATCATATTGTGATAGGCATCACCACTAGGTAAACTTGTTATTTATAAGTGATGCATCATATTTGATATTGTAAATCATATTTTATATAGAGGTTTCAAAATGGATATTGTAGTTAATAATCAATTTAAGTGAATTCAACACTTAAAATTAAATAGTAAAATTTAATCCGCAACAATGACTAGTTATGTTACTTTAGTAGTATTGTTTCTTAAAGTAATTTAAATAGTCATGCACCATTTTTTAGTTCAATCATATAGTTTTGGTTTGATAAAATGTTTAGTGTGAAAAGTAGGCCCTCTCCCCTCTCTATTTTAAGAGTAAAAGGGTGCTCTTTAAACTTTGGGGGGCTTTAGCTCTAAAATAGAGAAAATCACTAGAATGGATAAGGGAACCATCCAATAAGTTAAATATTCTAGGAGTACTCCAAGGAATTTAAAAATATATCATATATCTTTTGGCTATTAAAAATAGAGAGTGGGATCATTATTTCTTATAGATCATAGGGGTGATCTATTTTAATATAATGGTCATAGGGTCGAGCCCAAATATTCTAATTTAAAGTGCCACAAATTTTTATTTTTAAAATAGGGGAGCTTGGTTTGCTAAGTATTAAATGAACAAATTTTAAAGTAAGTCTAATGCACAAAATAAAATGTCAGTTATTTAGTATTACCTAGTAGAGTTGAATGAGATTAGAGCTTCTCCAAATTTATGTTGGTGAGGATTCATGAATGGTCATGCAAGGTGAAGGTGGACAAGTTGGATTAAGTTTTTTTTTAAGTATAGGGGAGCTCTCTTTCTGTAATCATGATGGATCACTCATTTGGATTAGTGTTCAAAATATCTCTTAAAACAAACTTGAGCCCTCATATTTTTAAAGGTCAAGGGATAGGTCATACATGGAGATGTATATAAAAATACTTGAGTAGTATTGACTTGAAAATAAGTCCTAAGGGATGGGTGGATTGGTAAATTTTGGTTCTTACCAAGAGGAGACCTAGGTACAAACCTTGGAGGTAAGCCTTTCTAGGGAAAATGTAGTAGACTATGATGACTCTGTTGTGTGCACGCTAGCCTAGCATTAAAAGTTTCAATCCTAAGCAACAAATGGTCTCCCTCACATTGGTTCACTAATAACAAGGTGAGGTAGGGGTTACAATGGTAACTCCAAAGATCTGAACCTAGGTCTAGAAGTAGAAAATGAAGGGATATTGTCGATTCCCCTATGTATATAAAAAAAAGTATTGACTTGAAAATGGTTATTATTAAAAGTGATGTCAAAATATTGTAATCAGAGCATTATTTACCATTCTCTTCACTTTTTTACTAAAATTCTATATTTGATAGAATGTATAAATAATAGATTATTTTCTTCTATGTTTATATGGTGTCAACCATTTGTTGAAACTTAAAATAATCAAACAAGCAATTACTATAAAAGACATCATGACAAAGGTTTTAAAATAATAAATTTACCAACCCCCCATTATTTGGTACATAATTGTTTTCTTTTGATGTATAAATTCTCATCATAAAAAATTAAAAATTTATATCAATTTTTGGTAATATTTTTAGCATATGGAGAATGGATAATTGACCAATAATTTGTAAAACCTATACAAGGAAAATATATTTCTATTTGTAAACTAAATTATTAATAAATAATTATAAGTGTTGTAGGCATATGTACTCAAGGTATACTTGTTACAATCATCATGTATATAACTTGAGAGGAGAGCATAAGTTTTGTATGTAAAATAGAATACTTATAAACAATTTTTAGTTTGAAAATACATTTTAGTATGGTGTAAATGGGTTGTACTTGGATCTCCACTTTTTTTCATAATAAGGTAAGGTTTTTATTGGGTCCTCAAACTAGTTATAATATCTCCCACATTGGGTGTCACTATATCAACTAGTTACATCGAGCTATATATCCCTTTTGGTGCTTTTGATATTTAAAACCTTGGTGTGGCCTATATCATTCATGTGTCTCAACCATTAAACCAAGGGCCCATTGGTAGTTTGAAAATACATTTTATTCTAGAACAATGTTAAAATAATGTGTCATATAAATATCATATTTTAGATTTATAACATATAAACTCCAAAAATCATAGGTTGAATTTTTGAATAACAATCATTTCTAATAAATTCTTGTTTTATTTATAATCATTGTTTAAATTAATATATGTGTTCATTTTATATTTAGCTAATTTTAAAAATATAATAATTTTAATTTTAAAATATCCTATGCTTTTATTTTCATGATTTAATTTTTAATGAGTTTCATATTGATATTATACTATGGAATAAACATATAATATTACTTACCAAAAAAAAAACATCTAATATTTACTATATAATTCAAAAATTAAATAATTTTATTTTCATGATAAGATTACACTTTTTCTTTGTAAGAACCAATATTTCAATTATATCATAAGACCAAGAGTCAAGAATGAATGCAAGCATGGAATAAGCCTCAATTTTTCTTGTTATAATTATCTGGGGGAGAATAGGGAATGAGTGTTCCAAATGTGAAAAGGAAAGTGAGTCCTAAGAAGAAGATATCCTTACCCTTTTCTTTTTTCTAACTTTGGGTATATTTTAAAAAATAAAATAAAATCTTATGCAAAAAATCTAGACAACATGGCAAAAAAACTCATTTTTGAAGGTCCTAACTAAAAGTAAGGATATTGTAGATGGAAGTATATATGCCCTTTTGGGGGATAAGAGGAAGAGTGAATTTATGGAAGACCCTATATAGGTAGAAAATATTACATCAAAAGTGATTATCAAGAATGCAATAATCAAGCATGGCATAATGATTTTTAAAAGCATAGGATTATATGTATATTTCGTGGATACTAGCTAGGTTTTTTTGATACTCAAAATTGGACCAAGTGAAAGTGGGGATTAGATTCAAATTACACTATGAACTTTATTTCAAAAGGACATTTCCTTATTTTCTTACCTTATTTAGAAATTAAAATATTTATAAATATAAATATATTTTTTTTTTTATATATATATATATATATATATATATATTATTTCAAAGTTCAGGTTATAAATATATATGCTTTAGTTATAGTTAGTCTTGATGAAAGAGTTAGAAAATTTTGTGTTTATTTTTATCCCATTCAGTGATAATTTATAATTGTAACTTATGTATTCTTTCGGGGACTTCCACAAGTAAAGGTGGTCATCTTAAATGGTCTTAATCGATGGATTATTTTATTTTTTGTGTGGATTCAAATGGCCAATAATATATTATTCCTTCAATATTTAAACATACATAGGATAGTAGACACATTGAGAAAAATCATATAACAAAAGGACTAGATAAATTTTTGTTATCTAATACATGGTTACAAATATAGTATACAATGTCTTTATGTGTTTTATTTTCAGTAGGATTAAAATATAAACTAATTCTCCTGGGATGTAATATACTCAATAGTGGACATCTAAAGCCACCATGATTTTTGTCTATGTGGTTCCAAGATTTTGATAACTTCTAGAGGATTATATGGAATGAAGCAATGTTTGAAGAGGTATGTATGTAAGAGGATTTTATGGAGCATGTATGCATAGGTTAATTCAAAAGATAAAATATTTAAAGGGTAAAATGAAGATTTGAAATGCTAAATCTTCTGGTATCATGTTTAACAATAGAAAAAAATGGATTCAAGTTCAATAATTTATAAGAAATAGTAAAATTCAAGGGAATGGACTTAGATACTTATGTGCAAGAAAATAATTACTTTCTAATTATCATACAAGTTGGATAATAATATTTTACAAGCACACAACTTGAAATGTGTAAAACATAATAGCTAGATGCAATATTTTGGTCAAGAAAAACTTGGATTCAACTTTCTTTATATGTTTGATCTAATTTTTTTGAATTGTTGGATCCATTATGTATTTGATATTTTCGTACCATTCTACACTTTGTGGAAAAAGTATGAAAAATAACTAAAATTTCTTCACCAATTTTTTTTACTTTTTCAAAATAATGCTCAATTAAGTTTATTCTTAAATATCATGTGATTTAGCATCTAGCTATGGGATATATCCTTATTTGGCATATTTTTCTTCTCAAGATATTACTTCATATATTTCAAAGGTATATCAAAAAATAATAATTTGGCATTTAAGAGTATAAAATATTGTTGAGATATATTGGTGTTTCCTTTGTATGCCCCATTCTTTTAATTTCTACAAAAATTGACATCACCACAAAAGTAGAGCTGATATATACATGAAATTTTTTTAAAGCACATGAATGTATTGTACCCAACCACTTTGTATCATGTTAAAAAAATTACATTAAGGTGTTTCACAAAATATAAAAGGATAGAATCATTTACCTAAGGTGATACTAAGCATAATGAAATAATTGATTAATAATTTGACTAAGATAAATGAGTATATTATCACATAATCTCAAAATTGAGATAATCATACCGCATAGAGAATGGATTTACAACCTTTGTATGATCTATGAGGGTAAACATGAATAGTACTTTATATTTTGATATACAATATACTATTAAATATAAGGAAGCTATAATTATCTTCACAAGGATTCCAACGATAACTTATCAATCTCCATCAATTCTATGCAATATTATTCTTTACATCATATAGTATTTTCCTCCATATCACTACATTTCATAAAATCTAATCCAAATGATGCACATGATGTATGATCCACATGTACATCATCCACAATTGGATTTGATTTTATGGAAAGAAGTGATATGGTGGAAGACAATATGATGTAATGAAGAATATTCTATGGAGTTAAATAGAGTAAATTTACATCACTAATTATTGATAAAAGAAAATAATTTCAATATGGTATGCCCTAATACCTATTTTTAGGATCAAATATTTTGATAATCAAATTCCTCTCATATGAAATGATGTGGAATCATACATAGCATTTCACAATTAGTAAAGCATGTAAATGTGTCCGTACATGCAATACAAAATATTTCATAATAGAATTCATCTACTCAATTTGGGTGTAACTACATTGCTTCACTATTCCATTTAATCAATAACCATTATAGTAGATTTACAACCATATAAATACATACAATATTCTTCAGTAAATAAGAGGATTTAGAATGAATAATCCACCAAAGTAAGGATGGATGGATGGATTCAACCAGTAGGGGATACACCAATACATAGAATCATAACAATGCTATTAATAACTTTACCAAATTATCCTTTTCTATTTTTAAATTATTTTTTTTCTTTTGCATTAACTTTTCTATTTTCCAATCACCTTCTAACTTGTCATGATTCATAACCATTATTTTCTTATAAATGTATGGAATTTAATTAAGCATATCTAGGACTTGAATATAGGATCCCCACATATTGAGGTTTCTATACTAAGATGTTTTGGCTCCTCCTTGAACTAGCTTGTGATTCATATGTAGGAGTCCTACTCATTGCTTTGGAATCCACCCAAAGCCACTTCATGAGTACTTAGGGATCCTAGCTTCAACATAAAATCTGATATACTAATCAGTGATGCATATTCGCTCCATTCAATTCCATACAATATTCTCCATTATGTCACATAGGCTTTAACACTATCTCACTCTGTTCCATACAATCTAATCCCATTTTTATAGACTATAATGGAATGAAGCAATATTTAAATATTCATGTATGTCAATAGTTGAAGATTTTACCATCATTCACTCACTTTGAATAACCAAAAGGTACCAAAAACTTTATCAATAGTTGACTGTGCAGAAAACAAGAATTTTTCCATACAAATTCTAGCCATCTGTACATATACAACATGGCTTGGAATTTGTCCACTTCAGCTGATGCACAAAATGGAATTAGTCTTCTGGGCACACATGGAGACTATTTCCACCATCACAACTATTCACATACACTTCTAGTGTGGGAATTATTGCAAAATCTGTTCTACTACCTGATATTCTAGAGCATCTTCGAAATGAGCGCAAAAGCTATAGTTTGGTCAAAAGAGCCTTTAAATGCAACAAACAAAGTGGTAAATGGTGGTTGCAGCTATTTAAGGGATATCCCTATCCTTTCCAACACTTTTCCTTCAATGGATGCATTCCATCAGATGAAATAGATAAGGGATAATGGATCATATCCCTACATTCTGGAAACAATTTTGCCACAATTGTAATAATCCTATATTGTAGCACAAAACCTTATCAATCATGTAACCTACTTGTATAAATAAAATGCTCTAATTTGGTTGAGCATATATATATAGATAAATAGAGAGGATATAGAATTGCATAATTTCGTAAGCTTTCCTTGTAATCATGGTAGAACAGTATTTTGCAAGTTTTTCCCTACAATATTGTAATGTTGTTGTAGAATCAATAAAAGGTGCAATATTTTTGCTCCATTGGCAGTTTGAATGAGTGTGTGTGAGATCTAGATAGTTTAAAATAGTTCTTTTCACCTTATTTTGGGTCAGGGAGCAAGGGCCCACTTCTAGGGCCAGGAGAAGGAGCAACTTTTATAGGTTTTCTGCTCATTTCTTGCTGTAGCAAATTTGCAAGAATTTGTCAAGTTTGTACTTCATAATTTTAGTTGTACTCTTTTAGATTGCATGTAATTATCATAGGAATGTGTGCATATCATCTGATTACTTAGCATAAATTCTTGCATCTTACAACATTTTCTATTTCAGCAAGTTGTTTTCAGATTCTGTAATTTCTAGTTTGCATCAAAGAATATTTTCATGTTTCAATTCTGCAACATTTGATCATTATTCCTTAAATTCTATTATTGTAATTAGATTTTCCTTTATGCAAGGTGTGATTTAAATTCTACAAGTTTTATTTTCTGCTATTTCCATTCCTACAACATTTTAGTTCTATCATTTTCAATTCTGAAGCAGTAGATAGTTTTCTTTTTCTGCAATTGTTTCAATTCTTGCAAATTCATTTTTGCAAGGGTAAATAGGAGTCAATTTCAATTTTTAGGAGTTAAAAAGGAGACACAAACACCCCCAAGCACTAAATATTTCACCAATAAAGCCATCTCCTAAATAACTGATACTTAAAATGTTGCCTTTCCTATCGTATATAGCCTTGGACATTGCCCTGGATTGACAAACATAATGATTAAATGATGAAGAGTTGATGAAACTCATGATTTTTGGAATCATTTTTGGGGAACCACTACATGTTGTTAGGAAATCATAGTAGTCCAAGAACTATCCTGTTATAGGTAACAGTTCTTGAAAACTAAATTCTAGTTCATTTAGTGGATGAGCATGGATGAATAGGCCAAGAGACAAAAGAGCAAGGTTTATCAAAACCAGATCTTTTCCACCAAAGCGTTCTTCATGATCTGGTGAATATCTGCCTGTGTATGAACTTCCTAAAATACTTAAAAGAGAATCATCTTCTTCATCAACTAAAATATCAAGATCTTTGCAATAAGATCTCTTAGAGGCACTTGCTTCTAGATATACCCATAGGTTTGATCCATCTAAACCATCTGAACAAGTCAAAACTAAAAAAGCACCTATGGCAGAACAAGGAGAACGTGATAGGGAAATTGCTAATCATGATGCTAAAAATCCTCCTATTAGAACTTTTGAATACCCTATTTGTCTGAATCCTACTTAGAATGCTCCTATTAAAACAATTTCACCCTCAGTATTGCCAATATTTAGGGGAATTATTTCTAAATATCCTAATCAGTTCTTGTTTGAATTCAAAGTTTTGTGTCAAACTTATGACTATGTCAATGACAACCAAAAACTAAAATTATTTCCCTCTACACTCAAATATGTAGCCTTATGATGGTTTATGAGCCTTGAACTAGATTCAATCTGCACTTGGGATCAAATGGAAACTACATTTTTGGATAAGTATCAGGAGTACTATAGAGTGAGAAATAGGAAGAATGATTTATTCTAGATTAGACAAGAAGAGGATGAAAAGTTAGAGGATTATCTTGATAGATTTACTTTATCCAAAAGAGATGTGGTCCTATGGAAATGGACCTGTTAAAAACTATATTTCTGAGAGGGTTGCAGGATTATTCCAGAGAAGTATTAGATTTAATTGGAAAAGGAGATATAAACCAGCTTGAGATTAATGCTATTGTAGAGTTGTGTAGAAATTATTCCTACACTAGGCAAAGAAGAAGGAAGAGGAATCCTAGTAATACTGATATAAAATACTTTATGGAAGAAATGGCTAACATGAAAACTGATATTCTTGTTCAATTAAATATTGCATTAGGTGAAAGGAATGCAAAATCCAATTCTTCACCACCCCTAGCTATCTATTGTCCTAGATGCAGGAATAAGTATGCCCTACATGATTTTCCTTTGGATAGAACCTCTATCTCAACTATTTGTGGCATTTTTTCAAAATATCATAACATTGATAAGTGCCATCTCCTACCTCACCTTAAAAATATTTTGCAAACCCAAAATGAAGAACTTAATGTTATTGGGCAGAGGCTATGAGGCAACTTTTCACAATACCAGAATGCCCCTCATTTATCTACAAGTTGGGGACAAAATCCTTGGAATATGCCTTGGTGATATTCAAAACCACCTTCACAACCATGGAATAAATATTGGTTAACCCCTCAATACTGGTCACATTTTTGTTGGAATCAACCATAGAATCTTGTTAATCCACCTTGGACACAGAATCAACAATTGGGGTAAATATGGGGGCCACAGTATCCATCATATCAAGGGCAGTAGAGGTATCAAGGAAAAACTCAAAACTTGTTGCCATATCCTAATCAAAAATTCCAAGGAATAATGCCACCACAACAATCACAACCAATTAAGCAACCTCCACTTCTAGCTCAGCCTATGGCTAACCCAAATAATACCATAAAAGAAGCCCCTATTTATGGAGTTGAGTCTTAAGATTCTACTACATTTCATGTACTTGACTGTAGTAATATCCAGTTGTGTTCAGGGAAAATTTTACCTGACCTTGCTCCACCCACAATTTAAGAGATTCATGGAAATTAAGAATCTCCACATTTAGAACTAGTCAAAACAAAAGAAAAAGAAGAAAAACTAGAAAATGGGCAAGAATCCCCTACAGAAGAAGTACCATACCCTTAAAGGTTTCAAAATCTTGCAACTAATCCTAAATCATAACTGGTTACAGAACTTAAGAAAATGACAATTTCTCTTCCTTTGTTACAAGCAATAAAGGATGTGCCTTTAATCAAGAAGACCATTTAGGATTTATGTATCAAGAAACCTAGCAGAAAGAAGAAATTTTTTTCTAAAACTGTGCAAGTAGAAGGAAAGTTGGCCGACCTACTATCTGGAAAACTAGTGCCTCCTAAATATAGTAATCCAGGAAGTCCAATAGTCACAATTACTATTGGATTAGTGCAAATTCCAAATGTACTAATTTACCTTTGAGTTGCAATCAATGTAATGGCTAAGGAAACAATGCAACAACTACAACTCAATAATCTCATTATTACCACTACAGTTTTAGAAATGGCAGATAGGTCAGTTGCCAAGCCAGAAGGAATCCTAGAAGATATTGCCATTGAAGTCTCTTCTTGGAAATATCCTATATATTTCTTAGTGTTGCAACCTAGAAATTGCGGATAGGTCAGTTGCCAAGCTAGAAGGAATCCTAGAAGATATTGCCATTGAAGTCTCTTCCTGGAAATATCCTATATATTTCTTAGTGTTGCAACCTAGAAATTTAGTCAATTGTTATCCCATCATTCTAGGGTGACCTTGGCTTGCTACTGTAGTTGCTTTAAATACTGCAGGTCAGGAGAAATGACTATTTCAAATGGCATTGACCTAAAGAAGATTTCTCTGTATCCACCAGCCCAACCTTCAACTAAAATTTTTGGAAAAATATGGTATCCTAAGTCTGATGAAGAACAAGAAACTATTGCCACTTTGGCCATAGTAATAGTGAAGGAACACATTGAGGAAATCAACTCACCAGAAAGAGAAATTTTTGAAGATGAGACTGTCCTAGTTGAAACATTACAAGAGGAAGGACTTAAGGATGATCAAATTATTATTCATCACCTACTATGGAAGGATGAAAAATAAACTTCAGAACATCTGTCACCTATTCCCATACAGGAAATATCTTTCACACTACCACATGGATGGCATCATTATATTCTTACCTCTTTCACATGTCGTATGCAGGGAATGATTCCATCTAGTATCACTTATGAAACAAAATCCAGAGTATTTCATACTCTACAGCCACATCATTGTCCATTAAATTATTTAATAAAAAGATATGAAGCAATCAATTATGTTTATCCAGGGATTAAACAAATTGAAATACATCCAAGGAAATTTTTAAATATTAATAGCTTGCAAACTAATGAACAGGAAGCCGAATTGTTTATTGTCCTACAAAAACATGTTCAAGATTTTGCTTGAAATTATAAGTACATGATTGGAATTCATCCTGATGTATGTACACATAGGATATACACTGAAGATTTTAAACTGGTGAGACAACCTCAAAGGTGCCTAAATCCTACTCTGAAAGATATTGTTAAAGAAGAAATTGAAAAAATTTAAGATGTAGGATTCATTTACCCAATTTCAAACAGTAAGTGGGTTTCTCCATTAGTCATTGTTCCAAATAAAAATGGTAAAATGAGAGTGTGTGTGGATTATATAGAGTTAAAAAAGGTAACATATCAGGATCATTTCCCATTACCTTTCATAGACCAAGTGTTAGATACCATTGCTGAAAAAAAAATTATGTTTTCTTGATGGATTCAGTGGTTATAATCAGATACAAGTTGCACCTAAAGACCAAGATAAAACTACTTTCACATGTCCTTGGGGAACCTTTGCTTATAGGGTTCTACCTTTTGGTTTATGTAATGCTCCAACAACATTTCAAAGAGTTTTTTTGGCCATATTCTCTAATTTGAAAAATAAAAGTGTAGAGATTTACATGGATGATTTCACAGTATTTGGGGATATTTTTGAATATAATTTGGAATAGCTTGAAAAAGTTTTAATATGTTGTGAAACATACCATATGTCTCTTAATCTTGAGAAATGCTTCTTAATGATGGAGGAAGGGATTGTCCTTGGTCATCATATTTCCTCTTATGGAATCAAGGTTGATCCTAAAAAGGTGGAAGTTATCAAAAACCTTCCTCCTCCAAAAACTCAAACTGATGTAAGGATTTTTTTGGGGCATATTGGTTTCTACCATAGATTTATTACCAATTTCATTACCATAGCCAATCCAATATTTGCATTACTAATGAAGGATTCTAAATTTTCTTGGTCTACTAAGTGTCAAAAGTCTTTTGATGAATTGAAAGAAAAATTAACCACTCCCCCTGTATTGAGAGGACCTAATTGGGAATTGTCCTTCCATATTAAAACTAATGCTTCCAATACTGCTATTGGAGTTGCATTAGGATAAATTGACAATGGGGAGCATTATGCCATTTACTATATCAGTAAAAACTTAATAGGAGCTGAAAAGAACTACACTACTACTAAGAAGGAATTCTTAGTTGTATTATATGTTATCAATAAGTTTTGATACTATATTAAAGGATATTAGGTATTCATTCATACAGATCATGCTGCCATTAAATACCTGATGAATAAACCTTTGGTTAGTGCAAGAATTATTCACTGGTTAATAATGTTGTAGGAATTTGATATCAATATAGTTAATTGTTAAAATATTTAGTATATCGTATATTACATTAAATAAGTTAATCATTTCAGTTGAGAAACTGCCCAGCATAGTTCAAACTGCCTCAACGGAGTTCTTTGTAATTCTTATATATTTACCATGAATATGAAGAGCAAGGTAATGATTCAGTTTGTAACATGGCATCAGAGCAAACATTATTTTTTTCGATAATGTGCAAGGATAAGATGGTACACAGCCATTCCAATGCACTCTGAAAAAAATTGATTCACGGCCATATTTTTGTTGTTGCAGTAGATATACAAATTTCGTCATTGCATTTGCCATTTTTTTATATAGTGGCAGCCCTCCATGCTATCTACTATTTGTTTGCGGTATATACAGATCTCGGCCCACAAGTTGCAGCGTCACCAGAAAGAGGTGCCATCGGCCACGGCGTGGTTGAGCATGCAGCCTTAAAAAAACACGTCGCGCAGCTTCGTTACCGGAACCGCCTGGGATTATTTGCAATCAAACTGAAGCGAAGCAGACGAGAGATCCCGACGTCGCAGTGGAAGCGAACTACGGAGGCGAAATTTGTTGGACGAGAGGTCCCGAAGTCGCAGCGGACGCGAACCGCGGAGGAGAAGACGCGCTCAATTTTTTTTTCATACCTGTTAATTAAAAATTAGCACCGTGTTTTTTTTGAAACAGACGAGAGATCCCGACGTCGCAGCGGAAGCAAACTGCGGAGGCGACATTTGTTGGACGAGAGGTCCCGAAGTTGCAGCGGACGCGAACCGTGGAGGAGTTTTTTTTTTACGACGCGCACCTGTTAATTCCAAATTGGCAGCCAGTGCCAGAATGCGAACCGCGAAGGAGAAGACGTGCTCAAGAAATTTTTTTAATACCTGTTAATTAAAAATTGGCACCGTGTTTTTTTTGGGGAATCCACCCAAGCCAGTGCCGAGAACGTGAACCGCGGAGGAGTTTTTTTTTGGACGACGTGCCGAGATTGTGCGGGAATCCGTCACAGTACGTGGAGGTCAAGTATTGCTACCTCACTGACGCCCGCGGAGGGCATTTTGATGCCCATCCTATTGACACCTCATCGGCACGGTGACGCCCAAGGAGGACATTTTGACGCCCCGAGGGTCTTGTTGACGCCTCGTCGGGCATTTTGACGCCCGGTGACGCCCAAGGAGGGCATTTTGACGCCCCGAGGGTCTTGTTGACGCCTCGTCGGGCATTTTGACGCCCCAAGAAATTTTTGGTGACACATTTTTTTTGTTGTCATTATTTTTTTTCCAAAGCAATTGTTCAAAGGCATTATACTCTATTTTGCCTTCACTTCTTACAAGATAGAGGGGGGAATTCAAAGGTGCATT